>JAGVVM010005579.1:0-32029 GCA_019149425.1 Psidium friedrichsthalianum | reverse complement strand
ATAGGTGAGGTCATAGGTATTGAAAAAGCGTTTAATTAATGTTCCCTTATTGTAAGTACTAGGTTTTTGACTCAGCGTTTGAATAAACGCCATATCTGTACCAATCATTTTTTACTCGCCTTGATGAGTTTTTGAGCTCTTCTCTCATGGAAGTAGTTTGCATTGGACGAATCATGTAAATCTTTGTGTTTGCTCAGTTTTCATTAATTTTGCAAAGAGTCAATAAATTGTCTTTTATCAGGGAAAAAACCACATGATATCTTTTCCTCTTCTAGTTTTTTTGATCTAGTGATTGAATAGGCATCTATGGGAGAGTATATGGTAACATCTTTTCGTAACCTTTGAGATCAAGTGAATCTTCCTCCAATGGTGCGTCATTCTCTAAAGTCGCTTTTAACCTCTCTGTATGCGGTGGTCAAACTTTTACACAAGTTGTCTTATAACTGGCATGAATTCACAAGTTGTACTCTGGTCAATGATGTAGCCTCTAGTGTTTTTTAAATCTGTGTTAGGTCACGCTAGTTGGCCTGCATACATTACCTGTACAGGCTCTGGTGGCCATTTTAGTTGCTCTGTCCTTGTAGTGAGTTGGGAATTGAAGAACATTGATTGGGCCGAATGACCTTTTTCTTTTTTGATCTTTTCGTGAGTTCTCTATGTGGATTGTATTATGTTTCGAAGCATTTGTTGGGCTGTGATATACCCACTTCTGCGCTCCGGAAATCTAAAGAATTTCCCATTGACTTGCATAAAACTGATGTGTCATGGGAAGACTTTCTTTGCTGGTGTCTCCATTGCTTGAGAAGATTTGATAAATTTGGCCATGTACTCCAATCCTCTTTTATTTATTTATTATTTATTAATCTCTGTGTTTTAAGCACTTCACTTGTGCAAGAAACATTGTTCAGTGACTTGGGTCGTGTTGATATTTGCATGTCATTTAGTAACTTCCCAGGGATGCCTCTGGAATATTGGAGATTTTGAGCTTTTTTACAAACTATATTCATACAATACCTAAGTTTGAGATATGATGAAAGGTTCATTGATCAAGAATTTCTACGTGCTTTATATTTACTTAGTATTTGCATTCTTACCATTTTTGCTTGCTGTTTTTCGGTTGTTTCTCATGTAGGAGGACCTACCACAGTTGAGGAAATTCTTACTTTCGAGATTAAGGCCAGGTTGGAAGAAAGGAACAAAGATCACATTCCCAGAGAAGGGAAATGAACAGCGGAGGCATTATACCTCGGATCTTGTCTTTTATTATCGACGAGAAGCCTGCATGGTGTCTTTAAGGAGAGGGACGGAAATGATCTTGTTGTTACCCAGAAGATTTCCTTGGTGGAAGCACTTACTGGATACGCGGCACAGATCACAACGCTTGATGGCCGAGATCTTACTGTTCCGATTAACTCTGTTGATAGTCCTACAGTACGAAGAAGTTGTTAAGGGGGAAGGCATGCCCATCCCTAAAGACCTTCCAGGAAAGGGAACTTGAGGATAAAGTTCAATATTAAGTTCCCTACGAGGCTTACCCCCGGCAAAAAGCTGGTATCAAGAAATTATTAACGTCGTCATAAAGCACCGGTGGTAAGCCCTCCCACATCTAGTGTAAGCCCTTTCATTTGGTTTTTTCTTGAGTTAGATTATGCTGGAAAGGCTGGCATCATGTACGAATGGCGCGAATTCTGTGGGAAAAAGTGTGGAAGTCTTGGTGGTAATTGTCATTTGTTTTTTCACCATCTTCGTTCTTCTTTTAAGCTTTCAAACTGATTGTGCAGTTGTCTAGTTCAAACCGGATCACCTCTTTCGCTTTCGAAATGCAGAGAAGTGGATGAGATGAATGTAAGACGTTCAGGCTTAAGTGCATCCCATGTTTTCTGAAAGGGAAATAGGAAGTCTCTGTTGCTTGTGTACTTCAATATCAATATCCTAAGCGTGTAATGCACTTGGGAAGGGAGTTATCTTGCGCCCCTAGTCATGAACTGAACTGACTCTGCTTTTGTGAGATCTCCTCGAAAGAGCATATTCCGATGTCCATTGTTTTGCGCTAGTTTATCTCTTCTTTCATGATTGAAAAGATGGAAAGAGCGATGGTTACGGGCGATCCCCCACCCAGGCGATACTATACCGGAACAGTTCCACACCTGGGGTCGGAATGTTCATTTTGAGGCAACCCGTCGCCAGCGGATGCGAGTTGGAATAGCGTCTGGGCGATCCCCCTGCATCTGGTACACAAGTTGAATCTAGGCCAGAGTAAAATGGGCAACGCAAAAAGATGAGGGCAGGACCAAGTGGATCCGTAGATTTGACGATACTTCTCCTCAAAATCAATGAAAGCGTAGACAGGGGATCTCCCAAGTTGTCCGTCATGGGACAGGGTCTGCGTCGACCGGATCAAAATATCTCGTCGGTCCACACTGTAGGCGCAGCCCCGAGCCATCACAACTTTCTTCGATTCTTTTGACCGGTCAACTTCACTTTTTATACCGAAAAGTCCCCTTCGTGTCCCTCATTTGGCATCCCCACCCCCATAATCAAATCGAGAAGACGTTAACTTGACGACCATGGCGATAAACCCCATCGCTTTTAACCAAACAATATGAGAAATTCTTTCTTTCTTTTTTTTTTTTTTTGAGTCAAAGCACGGGATATTTGACTAATCTCCATCGCTATCTAGCCTGATCCACGTGTATCGAATAATACTCATACCTTATAGATGGACGCCCGTCCCGCCTTGTCTTAAAGGCTTATTTCGAATTGACATGTCGAGACTCGAAAATGAGAGTTGTCGTGGTTTGTATTTTCGAGAGAGAGAGAGAGCGGAAGGGATTTTGCAAATTACCCTATTCGATTTGCTGCGAGGGAGAGAAGAGAACGGATTTGGAGTACCCTCTAAAAATTTCCCTACATTGAATTGAACGACGGCGTTGTAGAGTTTAATCACTCAATTTTAGTCTCTAAATTGTTATAAATGATGAGATAAGTCTCTCAGATCACTTGGAATTCTTCCGATCAAGTTACCCCCTCTGTTCCATCACAAAAGACCATCAGGATTATGACACGTGCCATTTCAAATATGGAAAAATATCTACGGTGGGTCCGACAAATGATCTTTCCGGATGGCAGCCAGGTCACTCATTTTCCAAGTTTTTATCTTCTTCCTTTTTTTTTTTTGAAATTTTTTCAGTCACTCGATGGACGACACATACTGCATGAACTCCGCGTCATTCTCGAGCCCCACTATCGTCTCCGGCGCCAGCACCACCTCGAGATCGACGGATCCGCCGCCCTCCCTCCCGGGGAACGCCGAGATCTTCCCGTCGAACTTGTTCGCCCTGCCGCTCCTCACGGCCAACGGCCGCCCCACCCGAAGTCGTTGTCGTACATCGGGAACCTCGGCGAGCTCCCCATCGTGATCGACGCGCCGTCGAAGTTCCCCAGCGGGAACAGCCGCGGCTCCCCTCTCCCAGTCCTCCACGCCCCGCCGCACCGTAGCATCGCCGTGCGCGACGACGTTCCGGTGCAACAGCCCCGAGCACCACCCCAGGTCGTGGGACAGCAGCTCTCCGGCGGAGGCGACGGTCGGGATGCTCTGGATCGCGTTGCCGAAGTAGTATGGCTCGAGCCGCGGTTCGAGCCGGTGGCGGCAGTTGACTGCCATCCGGAACGTCGTTGTCTTGGACGGAGCCAGTTTCCTCGCGCGCGTGACGCTCCGCCACAGCTGCCCGCACAGTGACTGGAACGACGATATCTCTGTCGGCGCCTGGATTTTGGAGACGGCGCTACCTTGCCGTTCCCGGCCTTGAAGCCGTCGTTGCTCTGCTTCCCCATGATCTCGGCCACCGCCGGGGAGAGGCCAGCGCCGTTGGCAACTGACTTCATCTTCAGGATCGCGGCTCGGCTGAAGTGGAAGATCCGCTCGCGCAGCGGCTCGTCCTGGGAGAACGTCGCGGCCGGGCCGCCGGCGGGGACGCGGAGGACTGCCGACGGCGAGACGAACACGTTTTCGCGGCTGAAATCCGGGGAGTTCGACGGGCGCTTCGAGCCCCGGGCGGCCTCGGCGAAAGCGTTGAAGAAGTGCCAGAATGAGGTGCCGTCGGTGATGGCGTGGTTGACAGTGCAGCCTACGAAGGCGCCGTCGGCCAGCTCGGTGACCTGGACGGCGAGCAGCGGGAGGAAGTGGCCGTTGTAGCTGACGGTCCTGTCAAAGGCGAAGAATTGCTTGACGCAATCCGGGACGTCCTTGTCGGGGGAGAGGACGCCGCGGACGGTGAGGTGCTTGGCCTTGGCCTCGATGAAGTCGGCTCCGGCATCGTTGCAGAGAATGTGGACGTGGCCGAGAGGGTCCGTAGAGAGGCGGCCGGCGAAGGCGGGGAAGTGGGAGAGGGTGAGGGAGAGAGCCTGCTTGAGGAGGAGGACGACTTCAGAGAAGGCGAGGAGAGCGGGGTCGGAAAGGAGGACACCCTTTTGGATGTAGTGGCAGGAAGCATCGGGAGGTCGGAGACCGAGAGCTTCAGCGAGCTGCCGGGGGCGGCCGGGACGGAGGGGTAGACGGTGGATTTGGAGCTGATGGTGAGGGATGAAGAAGAGGATGGCATTTTGGTGATTTTGGGGGTGGCAGTTGGTTTAGTTATTGGTGGTTGTGTGTTGGGATTTGGTCGGAGGGAGAAGGGATGTCGCGGGGGCTTATATAGGGGTGTTGGGTTCATGCATTTGGAGCATAACTTTCGTCTCGAATTATTATTGCATGGACGGGATGTATGCGCATTCAGTGCATGAAGTAGTGTTTAGATGACGTGAATCTCATGTGACCTATAAGCCATGAATCCTAAATTCGCGTGATTTCTGCTGGGACAGTGTTGTTTGCTCTGTCCAGGCGACGAGATTTGATTTTATTGGACAAACGGTGTCATCGAAAGGCAATTTAGCAGAAGGATGTGATCAAGTCAACAGCAATTCGATTTGGTCGATTGGGTCGGCAGCATAATTTTGTGCCGCCTAGGCATAATAGACCATCCCCGAGAGCTTGTTCACGTTACCTTGTGAGTTTAGAAGATGGTACGTTCCTGACTAAATAACAAGACACTGAAATCTGAACGTACGTGCGTCGCCCTGGTCAAAAGAGATCATCTCAAGTTTGAATAACCATCGTGATCCTAATTGTGCACGTTCTTCTTCTTCTTTTTTTCCCTCCCCTCTTCTGAAATGACACTGATGTATAAAATATTCTAGCATTCACATGTATGCGTAGAAGATTCTTCAATGGGCTGTAGCAAACCTATTTCACGTGTATGTTGCTTCGAGGGCAAAGATCCTTTAACCTGCATGGCACTTTCAATCGTATGCATGTAAATGAGGTAGGATAAGCATCAATGGCTAAAAATATACTTAGATACTTTCCTGAGTACCATGAAAGGTAGATGATCAAGGTCCCATGTTGTGTATAGAGCTCTACTAGCATAGTAGTTTTTTTTTTTTAATGATTGTGAAAATAATAGATTCTTGAAAGAGTAAATTCCATAATAATTTTTATTTATTAATTATTCGTTTTTTTCATGGTTCACAGTATCCTGCTAATTTTGCGGCGGATGAAAATTATCACATAAGCATATTTCTTGTTTACAACGTCATTTTATTTTCCTTTTTCGTCAAAAATAAAGTATTATAATGGGAGAGAGAGAAAAGACTTGGGACACATGGAGGACTAGCAGATAAGGATAAACAAGGGTCCTTGTCATGAGATAATTAGACTCCTATGTTTTTGTCGTTTTAGGTTTTCACTGTCGTGCTTTAGTGTTGTGGTTGCTTCTGATTAGCACATTGTGCATTGTATGTAGAAGATAAACGAGGGGAAAAAGCTTATCAAGGCTACGTGTCCAATCAAGCCTATATTATATGGCAAGCTACTCCCAATCAATCCCTAAATGGAACGACAATTTTTTTTTAAATTGTGGACGTGTCACTATAATTCTAACTAAAAATATTTACAGGTATGATTGGGCACTTATATAGTAACGTTGTCCAAGAATTAAGACATGATGGGGTTGGAAATTGGCCTGCACATGCCTACCATGATTCGATTCGTTTCACGTGATTCGAGCTTCCAAAAATAGTACCCAAGATGGTGACCATGTGGGTATGGTGAATTGTTATTGTTGGAGAAATATCTCACAAAATATTTTAGTAATTTTAAATTATCTTTTGGTATTTGATTTACCTTTGACGTGCAGATATTTGATATTTATGGCTAAGGATCACGCTTCGGCCATTAGGTAAAAATCACGTGAAGCTTGAAGCACTTTTGTGAAAGGATTTGCTGAGGATCACAAAAGATTTGGTCACCGATTGTTTGATATCAGAGCTTGGAATATCAAGTCAAATGAAGTGTATAAATTCCATACGAGCTGATATTTGAGAAAGATCGGCTAAAGTGACAACTGCTTGATGGGAAAGGCTAACAAGAGGATTTTGATCTTCTCGGGAACAGTACACTACTTTGTTAAAGTACATTAGAAAGTTGTCATCGTGGAAAAGTAGCTTCGCACCTATTTCGGGAAAGCTTTGGAAAAAACTACTCCCACGTGAGGACAAGATGTCCCATCAACCTCCAACGATTCTTTTGCTTCTCCAAGGATGCTCGAATGGCTAGAATTTTAAGACTTATAAAAGGAGAAGATTATGAAGGCCAAGGGATAACCAAGGGACTAAGAATCAAACAGAATTTATTCAAGTGTTGCTTTAGAAATTTTTCTAATTGAAAAACTTAACTATTGAAGGATCTTGTGATCTGTTGTTACATTGTAATCATGCAAAATCAAGTATACACCTCTGAGTAATGGCTGTATCAAGATAATGTGATCTATTACGTGAAAGATCAGCTCACGTACTATTTGTAACTTGTGAGGCAGATTACTATTGCATTCTAGCTCGTGTTATGGCGATTAGTTTTGTGGAGTGGACGTAGGGTTGGTACATAAGTCAAACCACTATATATCTAGTGTGACAATCTTTTCTAAAGCTTTACTCTGTGCTGCACACACTCAGATCCTATTTTATGAAACATTTGTTCACCCAATCTTTTTTATATTAACCTTTGATTTGCGAATTATTTGAAAAAGTTTCAAAACAACCTATTCACCCCTACTCTAGGTTGCATTATCAGCCCAAACAATTGATATCAGAACTCTATTGCTTATTATTTGAAGTGTATTTCTTCAGAGCATAAAGATTCTTATCATGGCTGACTTTGGTGTTGTCTGAACAATGAATCCACATCACCTAACAAATCTCCATACTTCGATGGAGCAACTACAACTACTGGAAGAACATAAATGTTTGCCTACCTTGATGCCTGTGATCAAGATATGTGAGATGTGATTCTAAATGGTGTAGAGGTTTTAGTTGCTGTTACTCCTGCTGCAGCTACCGCTAGAGAACCAGTCGCTAATCCAACTGCTATTGCTACTCGCCTTGAACAGATTTGAAAATGAGCTGCTCTCAATTCTAAAGCAAGACGTCTTCTCTACTATGCTTTATCTCTATCTGAATTTAACGGAATATCTTCTTGTGGTTCAACTAAACAAATATGGGATTACCTCCAAGTGATCTATGAAGGCATTGATTGTGTGAAAGAAATCAAGATGAACATCCTGCTTGATCATTATGAGAAGTTTGTGATGAATTTAGATGAAATAGTAAGAGAAATGTACACAAGACTCACTAAGACAGTGAATGGTATGACCAATGAAGGAAAGATATTCACATATGCCAAAAAAGTAAGCAATCACATATGCCGAAAAAGTAAGCAAGCTACTTAGGGCACTTCTAGAGAAATAGATCACTGTGCGAACCTTAGTTCGAGAAACTATGAGGATTCAGCCTATCACCATGGATGAACTCATAGGCATGCTATCCTATGAAGAAACTTGTCCAAAGATAAGAAAATTATTGCTTTTAATGCTAACAATGAAAATACAGGAGGTGAGACATTTATTGAAGAAGACGACGACAATGAAATGGCCTTGAAGATTCAAAATTCTTATGAAGAAAAGAGTAAACTTCAGAGGAAGAAGGAATCCAAAATTCTTAGAAGAAAATAGATCATTCAAAGGAAAGGAAGAAAGCAAAGGTAAGGACATTATTTGTTTTGAGAGTAGAAAACCATGGCATATTAAGCCCCGATTGCCTTATCCTAAAGAAAAGAGGAGGAAGGTTCAAAAGAAGAAAAGAGCACTTAAAGTCAAAACATGGAGTGACACCAAATGCGAATCAAGCAACGAAGATGAACCACATCTCTGTCTTGAGGCAGAATCTGAAAGAGAAGAAGAAAAAGAGGTAAATGATTCTAAACATTCATATGAAGAAATGCAAGATTTTTAAAAGAAATGTTTGCAGAACACAAAAAGGTTTCAAAAAGAATCTCTGAATTGAAAAAGAAATCGCAAGACTCAACAAACAAAATCTTTCTAAAAAAGATGAGCTTGAGAAATTGCAAAAAAGATTTGGTTACTACTTAGAGTGAACATGATCTTTCTCAGGAGGAAAGTTAATCTCTAAAGGAAGACATTTTAAGGATAGCCAAAAATTTCTTCTTTAGTTCAAAAACTCTACAACACATTTTATCTATTCAAATTTCTCATTACAACAAGTCTGAACTTGGACGTGAAAGAAAACATGAAAAGAAGAATCCGTTTCCAAATGTCAAAACAAGATTTAAACAAATACCCTCTTTTCAGTCTAACAAAGATCACTTTGTACGAAAATTCACAGGATCTACTAGTAAGCAATTCAATTGTTCAGTTTGCAATGAATCTAGTCATAAAAAACAAACATGTCCAGTCAAGCAAATAAAGCCCAAAAAGATCTACTAGAGATATGATATGAGACCTTAGACAAAAACGAAATGACCCAAGTTTGTGTGGGTGCCAAAGAAAACGTAAAAATTTTCTTGATTTCAGGTGATACTAAAGAAGAACAAGTGGTATTTAGATAGAGGGTGTTCAAGACACGTGACAAGTGAAGGAATATGTTCATAAATCTTAAATAGGTGGATGATGAAAATGTTACCTTTGGAGGAAAAAGAAAATAAAAGATTATTGGTATAGGAAACATTAAATTGGGAAATTTGGTCATTAAAGATATTTCATTGGTCCAAGGACTTGGATACAACCTTCTTAGCATAAGTCAACTATGCGACAAAGGCTACAAGATCAATTTCAAAGAAAATATGTGTACCAACACTAGCTAGGACCCGACCCAATCTTTTATAGGTAAACGACATGGTAACATATATATGTTGAATGTTGAACTTGATGGAATATAGTGCTTGATGTCTATCAAAGAAGAATGTGATCTATGGCATAAGAAGTTAGGCCATATCAATGTAAAGCACATCTCCAAGATCGCATCAAAAGATCTGGTATGTGGTCTACCAAAGATCAACTACAGTAAATGTGACTCTTGCAAAGCTTGCTCCTTGGGAAAATAGGTCAGATCATCTTTCAAGTCCATCGATAACATTGCTACTAATAGACCTCTACAACTGTTGTATGTGGATTTGTTTAGCCCTACTAGAATTATAAGTCTAGAAGGAAGAAAATTTTGCCTATTGATTGTTGATGATTATTCACGTCTCTCATGGGTAGATCTTCTTACTCATAAGCATGAAGCATTTCATTCATTTGATAAAAATTGCTAAAAAAGTGCAGAATGAAAAAGGCTATAGGATCACAACTATCAGAGTCGATCATGGTGGAGAATTCCAAAACCAAAACTTTGTAAATCTTTGTGATGACAATGGAATAGAGCACAACTTCTCCACTCCTCACACTCCTCAATAGAATGGAGTCATAGAAAGAAGAAATTGATCTCTCCAAAAGATGGCTAGGACCATGAT
Source organism: Psidium friedrichsthalianum (assembly GCA_019149425.1). Taxonomy (NCBI): domain Eukaryota; kingdom Viridiplantae; phylum Streptophyta; class Magnoliopsida; order Myrtales; family Myrtaceae; genus Psidium; species Psidium friedrichsthalianum. The sequence goes on along the minus strand of JAGVVM010005579.1, from coordinate 22,131 downwards.
GATTGAAAGTGGGCTTCCTACCTACTCTTGAGCTGAAACTGTTGCTACCACATCTTATATCATGAATAGAGCTCTCCTTAGACCATCAATCGAAAGGACACCTTATGAGTTCTTTAAAGGAAGGAAGCCCATCCTATCATACTTCCACGTCTTCGGTTGCAATGCTACATCCTCAAGAACATAAATGATGACGTTGAAAAGTTTGATGCCAAATCAAGTGAAGGTATTTTTCTTGGCTACTTTGCAAGTAGCAAAGCTTATCAAGTGTTCAAAGATTCACAGGTTGTTGAAGGAACCATCAATGTCAAATTCAAAGATGAGTTTAAAGGTGTTCAAAGAGATGAATAGGAGATGGATTTCCAAATATCTAGTCCAGTGAATGACCAACAACTATTACAACACTAAGTTGCCAATCCTTCAAGCTCAAATCAAAATCCTAAGGGTTAGAAGTTTAAGATTGATCATTCTAAAGATCAGGCCATTGGAAAAATTGATGAAGGAATTAAGAAAAGATTTTTTAAATCAAAGACATGATGAATTCGCATACCTTGATCTCTCAATTGAGCCTAAAAGCGGTATTCTTAAAAAAAATAGAGAAATCAGAACCAAGTCACGATGATACCGGTCAACCCCTTCTTCTTGGGCCAAAGATCTTACCATTTCCGAAGTATGTGTCTGGAAAGCCCAAAGTCTCGATAGTTAGCTCTCGGTCTTTTCGTCAAAAAAACAACATTGATTAAGATGTGTAGGTGCACTATTACGTGGTGATAAAGGAGGTAGGGTGTAGAGACAGCTAGGAGGCTTGCCTAGAAGTAGCCACCCTTCAAAGAGTGCATAATAGCTCATTGATCAAGCGTTCTTGCGCCGAAGATGAATGTGGCTAAGCGATCTACCAAAGCTGTGGGATGTAAGTCGATAAAGTAATCATTGATGAAAACTAGATCAAAAGAATGCAAGATGAGCTTCGACAATTCAAAATCAATGACATATGGGAGTTAGTTCCACGACCTAAAGATCAGCAAAACATGGTATGGAATGGGTGTTTCACAACAAAATGGATGACCAAGGCAATGTAGTAAGAAACAAAGCTAGGTTAGTAGCTAAAGATTATTTACAAGAAGAAGGCATAGATTAGGATGAAACATATGCTCTTATTACTAGACTAGAAGTTATTCAACTCTTACTTGCTTATGCTTGTCATTATGATTTACCTTTACTAAATGGATGTGAAAATTGCCTTTCTTAATGGCTATATTAAAGAAAGGGCGTTTGTTGAGCAACCACCAAGTTTTGAAGTCCTTCATGATTAGATGATGTCTATCAATTGAAGAAGGCCCTTTGTGGTCTCAAGGAAGCCCTAGAGCTTGGGCGAAAGATTAAGTTTCTTTCATTCTCGAACATAACTTCGAAAAAGGTAAAGTCAACACTATATTTTTTTTTATCAAGAAGAAAATTAAAAATACCTTGTTAGTTCATATTTATGTTGATGACATAATCTTTGACTCTAATAATGAAAATTTTTGCAAGGATCTTGCCAAAGTAATGAAAAGTGAATTTGAGATGTGCTGATGGGGGAGATGAAACTTTTTCCTTGGACTTTAAATAAAGCAAACAAGAGTTGGTACTGTCATTCCACAAGAAAACTATATTAAAGATCTGTGAAAAGATTTGGTTTGTAAGATGCAAATTCACTAAAACACCTATGGCCGCATCTACTAAGATGAACAAGGACAAAAAAAAAAGTTATGTCCATTGATTCCAAAACTATGGAAGCATGATAGCATCACTGCTATACCTAACGCTTCTTGATTGGATATCCTGTTCACCAAATGCTTATGTGCACGATTCCAATCTAATCCAAAGGAATCACATATCCCTGCTATAAAAAGGATCATAGGTACATTGGTTCATCACCCAAGGTTGGGTTATGGTATCTAAAGCTTCAAGATTTGATTTGTTGGGATATTTAGATGTTGACTATGTAGGTTGCAAAAAAAAATCGAAAAGAGCACATCAGGTACATGTCAATTAATGGAAAACATATTGATCTATTGATTTTCAAAGGAACAAAACTCAGTTGCTCTCTCAACCGCAGAAGTTGAGTGCATTGCACTAGGGAGCTACTACGCTCAACTTTTTTAGAAGAGATAACAATTTAGTGACTTTAAGGAACAAAACTCGTACATTCTATATATGCTGTGACAATACAAGTACTATAAACTTGACCAAGAATCTCATATTTTTCATTCAAGAGCAAAGCACATCGAGGTAAAATATCATTTTGTTAGAGACCACGTGAACAACGGTGATGTGTGCATGCACCTCATTGATTCAAATATCAGCTAGCTAACTATTTCATAAAGCATCTAGACAATAGGCATTCGATTTATTAAACGAGAATTAGAAATTTCTAATCATCTTGAATGACAAGTACGAATGGCAAAACATTGTACGCATCACAAAAAATCAGGGGGTAACCATATCTCTGCACCGTTCAAAAGATCAAGTATGCTAACTCTCTTGAAAATATCCCATTATAGGCGTTGGAGACGAGAAATCTATCCGTTCTGATGAAAATCTACGCGATGGCTGTTAATTGATCTTTAATTTGATCGTTTGACTGTTACATTTTCTTATTTATTTTTATTAATAATTTTTGAATTATTACCATTATCACCTTGAAATGTCGTGTGTGCATGTGTGCCTATTTATATGAATGTTTACTCTTTGTTACCCTCTTTCTCCACTCTTCTCACACCTCTCCTCACACTCTCTATTTTAAACCATATATCTCTCTCTCTCTCTCCTCTCAATTCATCCTCTCCACTTCATTCCTCTCTTTCTTTCTTCCTCTCAACCATGGGTCCACACAAGTCTACCTCATTAGCAAGACCAAATCTAAGTCTTAGGTCCCTCGAACATAGACCTTACCAATGTTCTCGAGAAATCTACTTCAAGTATTAAACATTTAGTGATCAAGGAGGCTCTAGCTCTACCAGTACCCCTCAATACTTGGCCAGCGAAAAATAAAGAAGGGACACATCTCTGATTCGTCCCTCTAAGCCACTCTACCTTTCGAAGGGATTGCTGTCCCTCCAACGATGATTAAGTCACAAGAAGTGTTTGACACTTGGTATAGGAAATTCATGGAGAAATTGAAACCAAAGCAAGTCACAGAGAAGAAAGTCAGATCACTCCTCTTGCAGTACTTGCTCTCGGTCCTAATACAACTGCTTCATTTGCCGCTGCACTTGATTCTCCATTGGAAAGGTCACATCGTAAGTCCTCAACTGAGAAGTTGCAGATCTCCCAAAGAGACTAAGAAAACCATACCACTTAAGGAAACATTTGGTAGTGCTCCTTCGCCTCCTCTTGCCTCTAGAAGTTAGTGGTTCTACTCCAAATCTTCAAGAATCTCGGACTTGCCTGAGGGAACCATCAAGGTGAGTGAAGAACCTATAGAGGACTAATGAGGGTGCAAGTGATAGTGATGTGAGGAGATGATGACAGGGTCTTCCATAATTGTGACCTACTCAAGGTTTTGAACTCGACCTTTCTTTTAAAAATCCATTATTTTTAAGCAAAGAGCACGAAAAAGGTTGGTCCTTATTTGATGAAGAACTTTGATTTTTCCACGTGTTGTAGACTTGACTATCTTGTCCCATGAAATTTTTTTGTCTGAAGTTTGGAAAAAACACAAACGTTTAGATCTATGCATCACTTAAAGATCACTCTTTTCCAATTCTGGAAACCATGTTTTACTAGAACTTGCACTTTCCTAATCCACATTCTTTTGTGTTCACTTTTAGGAGAAAAACTACATTGTGATGGCTGAGGAGTTAGCTGAGATTCTCTAAGCTGATTTTTCATCCTTATTAAAAACTAGAAATCTCATCTGATGAGCGTACAACTTCATTTTTGAAGCTCCCAATTTTACTTGTGATTTTCAAAAGATCGTCTTAGTAAATATTTTACTCTGAAAGTGAATTTTTTTTTGCAAAAGATCGTCACCTGATTCTTTGTCCCAAGTCCTCCTCCTTGAATGTCGTGTCAGGTATGAGCAAAGGTGTTGGGGGCTCTGCTAACCAGTTTCCCCATTTCTATTTGCACATGTATCGAATGGTGAAGAGAAAAATAGGAGTTCTACTATACGGGGTCACTCATCTATCGAATCTTCAAGAGAAAAGGTATTGAGTTTCTCACACGTTGCCAAAGGGCATTTCTCTCAAACTATGATAGGCAAGTAGACCCTAGAGAAGATGATACCGAGAATCTAACTGGATGGATGGATGAATATGAAAGATGAGGTAGTTGTTATTGGCACATAGATGATGAAAGAGCTAAAGAGCTACTCAAGGAAAGGTTCGCTGAATAACTTGTTTTTAGGACTAGGCAAAAGGTAAGCTCCTGTAGCCAAGAAGGCCTGTGTCTCCCTTGATATGAAGAGTTTCATCTCAGTGGGACCCTGTGCTTCTCCGTCTTTGGAACGTCCTGCTTGCTATTCAATAAGATGTTTGGGATTTGAAAGTGTCCTAGCCTAAATGTCAAAGTATCTGGTTAGGCTTAAAAGGACCATTATTAGCCTAGACTGCTATAATCCCCAACGAACCATTCGTAAGCCTATCCAATATCCACTCTCATAAAAACGTAGGCATACAAGTCCCAAATGATCACACTTGCTGTTTGCGCACACAAACTGTCTGTTTCTATTGTTTTATGTTGATGTACCCCACTGTTGCTCCATTTGAACGAATGAATGAACTAATCATTATTCATATCTTGCTCTTGTTCCTATACTTATGTTTTGTTGATGAAAAAAAGGGGAATAATGTTTAACAGGATCACGAGTAGATGAAAAGATGTGCTAAGTGCTAATATGAACAGAATCCTAAGGGAAGCATAGAAAGATAGGGAACCCTGGGGCAAGAGAACAAAATATTTTCTCTATAGATATTTATCTTAAAAACATATGAACTGTGACTAAGTATCTTGATCAAATACTTTCAAAATCAAAAGATCAACTTAGTCATTCTTCTCCAGATTCATTTACAAAATCTTTCGGAGATGATCACTTATCTACTATTATACCTTATAATTAAAAAATCCGCTATGCATATCTTTAAATTATTACACTCTATAGACTCTATCTCACTTTACATATGCTGGATAATATTGTCATCATAAAAAAAGGAAAGATTGTTGGACAAACATTTCATAAAATATTTTGATGATTTCCAAATTATCATATGGTATTTGATTTATCTTTGGTGTGTATATGTTTGATATCTATGGCTAAGGATCACATTATGGCCATCGGGTAAAAATCATGTGAAGCCTGAAGCACTTTCGTGAAAACATCTACTGAGGACCACAAAAGATTGGTAATCGATTGTTTGATATCGGAGCTTGAAAGATCAGATCAAATAAAGCATATAAAGTCCATATGAGATGATGTCTAAAAAGATCAGCTGAAGTAACAACCACTTGATGAGAAAGGCCAACGGAAGGATTTTGATCTTCTCAGAAACAATAAGCTACTCTGTCAGAATATAGCAGAAAAGCTGTCACGTGGAACAGTAGCTTAACACCTATTTCAGAAAAGCTCTAGAAAAAGCTGCTTCAACGTGTAGACAAGATGTACCATCAACCTCCAACGACTCTTTTGCTTCTTCAAGGGTGCTCGAATGGCTAGAATGCCAAGGCTTATAAAAGGAGAAGATCATGAAGGCCAAAGGGTAATGAAGGGACTAAGAATTGAATAGATTTTATCCAAGTGTTGCTCTAGAGATTGTTCTAGTTGAAAAGCTTAACTGTTGAAAGATCTTGTGACCTGTTGCTGCCTTGTAATCATGCAAAATCAAGTGTACATCCCTGAGTAGTGAGGCTGTATCAAGATAGTATGATCTATTAGGTGAAAGATTAGTTCACGTATTATTTGTAACTTGTGAGGCAGTTTACTAGCGCATTCTAACTTGTGTTGCGGCTATTAGTTGTGTGGAGTGGACATTGGCTTGGTACATAAGCCGAACCACTATGTATCTGGTGTGCCAATCTTTTCTTTAAAGCTTTACTTTGTACTACACATACTTAGATATTGTTTTATGAAATATTTGCTCACCTAATTTTTTTCATATTAACCCTTGGTTTGCGAATCATTTGAAAAAGTTTCGAAATAACTTATTCACCCTGTCTAGATTGCATTGCTAGCCCCAAAAATTATTATACACTTGAGGCGTGATGATTTGATGGTGTTAGAGTGGCACACCGATTGGAAGTGTGGGAGTTGAGCGGACTTGAGACAAAGTGTTACGTTAGGAGAGTTGCCTTTGGAAAACTACCTACCTCTGGAGGTGCTAGGCTATCGATCGACATTGATAAGGACATCGATGGTAGAAGTGAGAAAGTATATAACACCCTAATCTCGAACAAATGATTGAAAATGACTCGTGACTTGAATCATAAGCATTATGCTTCACTCCAAGCATAGAGTCATCACCTTGAACACTACTTCCGGAGAGCTCAAACTCTAATAACAATTGTGGCTCACATGATGTTATTAATAATGATTTAATAATAATGTAAATGCTGAGATCCATTGGTTATAAAAAGGAGCGACTATTGTGCTTTGATGGAAGGCACCTCTTGAAGAGGCACCTATTGATAAATATAAAAGAGCTTGGTCCTCCTTCCACCCGAATTACGATGTTTATAGTGAGGTACAATTGTATCTCTCCCCATAAAAAAAACAACGTAGAAGAAGAGTGGGCTAAGGGAGAGAAATCAAGTTCTTCATTGTCTCCCGTTTCCTGCAACAAACATCCTTGAAGTTATCACTATGTATCAATGTATGTCTTCATCTTTCTTATCATGAAAATCATGAATATCGAAGATCCGTTGATTTGAATTTTCACATAAAAGTTTCAATATTAAATTTCTAACACAAACTTCATGAGAAATGGACTGAGTTTTTACAAAAATATTTTTTAAATTGTTTATAATGATAACTGATCAATAAAACACCTGTTAGAAAGATCATCAATCTCGCAAGGGAGTAGTTTTTGATTTTTTTTAGTAACTATAGCATGCAATGTCAATTTAAAACCCTCAAATAAAATGCGAATAATGCTATTTATGTCAAGTTTTCTTTATAACGATGTTGTACCCTCCAATTTTCCCCTCTTTTTTGTTTTTCATGCGCAAGATAACTTTAAAGATCACCATACCTTTAATTCATAACTTCTAATCAATGTCAATTATATTTATTGCAAGTTGGATGTTCACATGTCGAATTTTTTTTCACCATCTCACAGGAGAAATTATCCAAACCAGTCCAAAATCTTTTGTACGGATGATGATTTAGTTCTAATTTTTTTAATTTTGCTAGTTGAGTCCTTGCCCTCTAGCAAAATCGAGAAGTTCAAGCCTTAAATCTTACAAATTATTGTGTTGTAATCGTTAATTAGCAAGCGAGAGACATGGGTCGGCTCCAGTGTCACATTCTAAATTTCGGTCATTTGTAAAATAAATAATATTGGATTTTTGAGGATTGAGAGGCAATAATTGGATGATGAATTATCAAATTGAAAAGGGGACTGGAAATCTGAATGTATTGGATATGGAAAAGTGAGCAAGGATAATTGAGCCGTCGAATTGAAGCGTTGAGACCAATCGCACCTGAGCCTTATCCTAGCCGAACCTTAAGAGTGAACTTACCATTTTGTCCCACAAAGGTAAATTTATGATTTTACCCTTTTTCCTTGAAATTACCATCCCCCTTTACAAAATTACCATTTTGTCCTTGAGTGCTAAATTACCAAACTACCCTCAATTATTTGTGGCAAATGACCAAACTACCCCTTGTTGTAAAATGAACAAATTGCCCTTGGATATTTTCATGTGAGACAAAAGCCATTAATGCTAATTAATGTATGGGCCCCACTTTCTCTCTCTTCTCTTCCTTCTTCCCCAAGTTTCCATGACCCTCTTCTCTCTCTTCTCATTTCTTTTACCCCTTCATTTTCGTGGAAGCCTTCTCCTCCATCTTGAGCTCTCTCTCTTTCTTGAATTTTTGTGCTCGGCCAAGAAGAAAATACTCGTTTGAACTCGTTCGGAGGGCAAATTAAGCTCTATTTTTTCTACACGACCATAAGATCAAGGGTTATGTGGATTTAAGGGCTGTTTGTGCATAAATTTTCTAGATTTTCATGGGTTTGAGCTACAAAGAGGCTGGTCAGTGAAGACCCATTATCCGTCGTCCTTCCGTGTGGTTTTTGGAGCAAGCCACGCATAGCCATCACCACCGTCATCACATCCATGTCTTTGGAATTGTTATCGGGTGAATTTTCACCCTAATCCCTCAATTAGTAGGTTAAACTTGATTAGAATATAGTTAGGTTAGAATAAATATATTTAGTGCCAATTAAGTATTGATTAATTGGCAAGCTATCAAAGTTTGGTGATAAGCTATCAAGTTATGCAATAAGCTATCATGGTTTGGATGATAAGTTAATGTGATTTGAACAATAGGCTATTGAGGTTTGAAGTGATAAGCTATCACTATATAGGCGATAAGCTATTGCTATTTAGGTGATAAGCTCTCAGTTTATTATATATTTAATATTTTCTTATAAAATAATTAGATTTTTAGAAATTAAATATTAATGTTTTACTAATATTGTTGGGTAGTTTTAATATTAATTCGTGTTAGTTTATGCTCGAATTTATAATGCCAACATTGAGAATTATAGTATCAATTGAATTGCATAGTTAAATAAATTGAATGGCTATTTTTGATAAGTAAATTGTGCATGTGATTCAGTTACTGCATTTTGGCATGAGGGTGGCATTAGTTTGAGAAATGCTCGGATAAGCCAAAAGACACCCATATGGTAACGAGCGTGCCATCGATCAGCTATAATTGATTAAATGAATGCTTGAGTGGCAGTAATGATTAAAAGACGTTTGAGTGCACTGAGTATGAGGATGCTGATGGGTGTTCAGTCATGTAGTGTACATTTTACATATCATGATTTAAGATTATATTGGCCATGTGCCAAGGCAATATTCGGCTGCCTATAATCAAGTGATGACATATTTATGAATATTAAACTGTATTGCATGCATTAGGTGCATCCGAGTTGAGTTGACCTCCTAATCGAGGCTTAGGTTGTTAATTCGCTGAGATTTATCTCATCCGTTGTTGTTAACCATTTTTTTAGGACCTAAGATGAGTGGAGGATCTGACCTCTAACCCGAATGAGGACCCAGAGACCCCTGTCGACTACTGGTGTTGAGTGGAGGACATGGATGTAGATATTTATGGGGTAGTTTTATTTGGGAGTAGTATCCCGACTATGACCCTATATCTTTTTGTCGGTTGTAGAAAGTGGCCCTAAGGTCGAGCTTGTAGATATGAACTTCCTAAGGTTAACAATAAATTAATAAAATATAGTTAAATTAATAAAGTACATTTTTGCTGTATGCTGATTGTTGGTTTTCCATTCCTATTGTTGTATTTGTCTGGGGATTCAATTTGTTTCTGCATGTGCTTAATTGAAAGATTAATATATTAAGAGCATAGCGAGGAATGAGCAAGCCTTGAGGTAGCGTTCTGGGGCGCTACATCCGTTATGACCATGAATTTGCTCATTAATCATCAAATAGAAGCAAAACTATTTCGATTTAGTTGGTTTGGATTTAACGAGAACCTCAAGATTCTGATCTGATTCTGGATCATATAACACACAGATGGATTGACCAGCTTTGCTTTGACTCAATAGGACACATCAAATGATGGGGACAAGAGGAAGTGTTGACTTCTTCTCAAAAAGATGGACGCCAAAGCGTGACCACTTTGTTTGACCGTCGCGAAACACGATTTCATATTAAATGTGAATCCCCTCCTGCCCCATTTCCTCCTATTGAAAAGTAGAAAATAAGGGTAAAAGCCACTAAAAAACTTAAATTATGTTAATTGTGACATGTTTATTTCAATTTTTTTTCCACCACATCAAAAATTTTAAACTTATACATGTGCAACACATTCACCTTTTGTTAAAGTTTTGTTCATAAGCACAATTAAAAATCTGGGGTGCTAGAAAGCATATATGTTGACATAGCGCCCACGTGACTTAATCGAACTAAGAATGATGTTGTTTTGGTTGAAAAGTCATCCGACACATCTTTGATGGAGAGTAAATGTGCACATAAGTACAAGTTTAGGGTTTTAAAATGTCACAAGAAACAATTTTACAGTATATGTGTCACAAATGGGAGACCTAATTATGCCCACTTGTACTTTTAACCTTCGCCATTATCTCATAATTTGTTCTTTACCCTTCCTCTTTCCCTACTTTTTAAGTTCCTGCCCAGTCAAGATCCCTTAGTTAATTAAGTAAAGTGAAATTATGAATCATCCACCTCATTCATGTGCATTCGATGTGGAACTTTAGCTAGATGTGAGGTTGAGCAGGGATGATTAGTTCTAGGGTGGGTGGGTTCTAGATCAAAAAATTTGAAACCTATCTTGTCAAAGTCAATTTTTGATTTCTAGAACTAGGAACTACACCGGTTAGTCTATTTTAGTTTACTTCTATTTTCTGCTGGCAAGGTGGTGACGGAGGTGCCTTACGCTAATGAATGTTTTCAATAAAAAAGTATAGGGCGCAAAAAAAGCTGCACAAACTTTGTGCAGAACCTCAGAGAATTACCCATGACAAAAAAAAAAAAAAGATCATGGCATTGATATTGTAGATTGTTTTGTATCATGTAAGAACTTTTAACTAACTTCCTCAATACCAGAACAAGCAAAGAATCTTCTAGTTGCTTGACCAACCTTATAAGACAGTAATGCAAAAGCAATCACCCAGAATAGGATCGATAAAGATAGAAACCAACTTCACAGGAAACTTCACCTCACTCAGCTGCTACATACTTACTGTTAGTTCCTTTGTTTTGCATATAGATATTTTGGAAAACCTAATCAAAGCATAGTGAGAGAGTGAGAAATGAGATAGGTAGAGAACGTTAGGAAACTTGACCTAAGGTTTGGCTTTAAACTGGTTCAAATCGGTTCTCGGGTGAGGCTGGTCTATAGCTAGAAATGACTGGCTCAAGGCATAGAATTGGGAACCAAATAGGTCAAGCCCAATTCTCAAATCTTTTACCTAAAATGGAACAGGTGTGAACCTGCACAAAATTGCTTGAGTAAGGTTGGTTTGAATTTGTTCTTGGGTTGGTCAGATTTGATTGCTCATTCGGTTTGATCGAATGTCACTTGACCCAGGCATAGTGGACTTATGTCTCAATTTAGTGAATGAAATGGCATATTAGGACATGAATAAGAGATACAATTTTGCTAGCATAACAGTCTTTGAGCTGTTGTGAGAGTAACATTATATTGTAAGCCATAAATTCTTAAAAGAATGGATCTCATAACAATTTATAATTATTTATTATTTACTTTTTTTAGTATAGAACATACTGTTATTCTCAAAGTAGATTTAAAATTATTATTTAATCATTTCCCTAAGACATAACAGATCAGGGTGATGATTGTGGCCACCCAACCCCCCCCCCCCCCCCCCCAAAAAAAAAAAGAATCGGCCTTCTTTAAAGGCTGCAATCAGGGGAAACTACAAGCGACTTGGATAACACTTAAAAGGAAAGGAAGAGACAAACAGACAATTGTACACATATCAATCTTGGCCTCATTTATTAGAATTAATTTCTCATTTTAGGTCTGAACCAAGATTTTAGAAATATTACACAAAAAAATATTACAAAGACTACATATATGCATCTTGGGCCATAAGAAAATATTACCCAATCAGTCTTAAATTTGTTGTACGGATGTTAGTTCAGTTCTAAACTTATCAATTTCGTCTAGTTATCCTAAACCTTTGTGCGACGTTCCAATATAGTTATTTCAATCAATTTTTGTAAGAAATCACTCATGCGATGGTCCATCATCACTAGCTGTCCTACGTGGCACACCACTACTTTAATGATTTTCAATGAAAATTAGCCAGAAGGATTTAATTGGAATTTCACACAAAAGCTTAATACTAAATAGGAAAAGTTGAGAAGCTTAGGGCTCAATTGATATCCGTACAATAGGTCTAAAATTAACGGAATAATTTCCCATGGGCCTTAGGGTAAAATGAATGGTGATTGCCCTCATCTCATGATATCATTCCTTTTTAGATTTCTTATCGAGCATAGATTGGATGTATTTGCTTAAACCACTATTAGAAGTGTCTTTTGATTCAATGCATCTAAAATGGCCCTTAAAAAAGATATTCTTACGTTCAATGCATCTAAAATGGCCCTTAAAAAGGAAATTCTTTAGAGAGAGAGAGAGCTAGTGCTATTTGGAGACATTTGTATTTGGGTAGGGGGCTAGCGTAGGAGGCAATGACACTATCAATATGTAATTACAAGCTTTTTGAGAAAATAATGTTAGGTACTTTGAACAATCTACAAAGGTACAATGAATTGATGTCACAAATTAGACTGCTCTTCATCTTGCAACTAGGGTATCAATTCTAGTCAGACAAAACATGTCTAGCATGATGGATAAGGCCTAGGATAGTGATTTGCTAAGTAGGGACTCCTTGTTTTTTTCCCTAGCTAAGTGATTGCAAATGTGTCGCCTTGTAATTGGGTATCTTCATTAGTGCAATTTATCAGCACTTCATCTTGACTTTCTCAAACTACTTCCAAAAAATAAAATAAAATAAAATAAATATTGTTGAAGTTTGTTTGCAAAACAAACAAACAATTGTCTTTTCCAACCCCACATGGGATGGAAAGAAGAGTGCAAGCCTCTTTCTTAATTAGAAGGCTACAATTGTCGTTCAAAATAAAGAAATGGACAAGTGGACTAGCCCCACTGTACTGCATGTGCAGGTGTGTGTGATTGCGAGATTATTAGGCACACTTAGCACTTTGTATGCTTTATTTTTCAAAATTATAACAATAATTAACTGTTGAACTCTATCGAAATAGTGCGACCATTCACGTAGGAGTTGAAGTTAATTTTTTATTGATAATTCTTAATTTCAATTTATTTATTAATTTCTTTCGACCTTCAAAACGTTGTAATCTTTCGGACATGAAGATTTGTGTCTGAATTCAATAGTTTTTAGATAAAAAAAAAGTTACAATTTTTAGACAAGATAAAATTATTTTTGAATAATAAAAAGGCATGATTGGATAAATTGTTTTCGAACATGAAAAGTTGTATGAGAGAATTAACTATTTTTCAGATGCGAAAATGTGTGTTATATTCTCATTATATATTCAACTTTTTGTTTATTTTTTCAGAACTTCACTTCTTCAATTTCAGATTTTCATTTCTTTCCAAAAGAGATACAATCTTCTTTTCTGATTGTTTCCTAAAGAGTTCTTAGAGAATTATTAGAATTGCTATCTAATAATCTCACTTGAGACTATTGTATTTTGGAGGATCTTTGTCGGTAACCATTAGCAATATTATAGGGCAAATAATTCCTTAAAGAGAGCTATTATTCCTCATTGTCTAATTCTATTGTTCATCATATTCTCGACAAAATTTCACAATAATTTTAAGAAATTATTCATTCAACAATGGAGTCAAAATCAAGCAATGTTATGAAATAGGATACGGTGAACCTGGATCGGTTTGATTGTGACATCCTGAGTTTCAATCCATTTTTCTGGAATTTGAATACATAACGGTTATTTCATGGAGGCGCTATAAATGAATCTCACTTGGAGCTGGCCTCTCTGAGATGACTAACCAAAGGGGAAAGGCTAACTAAGAATATAAGTACGTGGACCAAATGGTCGATACGCGTGACTCCTAAAAGCCACCCGTTAGTCTGAGAATTTATTTAAAGTTGCCATCTTATGAATGAGGTCGCGAATTGAGTTCTGAAATAGGACAATCGACTCTCATGAGTGTCACAGTTGCAATTTGGACCTTCCCTAGAAAGGCGAAAAATGGGCAGATGGATCTTGGAATACTCAGTGAAAGAGGGCAAATTAGAAATTCCTACCTTGCCTCTGGTTTGAGCTAGAATCCATGACATGAGGGTAAGAATATTTTTAGAGAGGCTAGAACAATTTTACGACGAAATCCGGAGTCATTTTTCGATCGCGATTGAGCCAAATCAGCACCGATTGAGCCCCTACCGGTCCTAAAATTTCACGAATTTTGAGAAATGTCTCGTCGGTCATCTTTTTGACCAATTTGACCAGCTTTGACCGAAATTATTGATGCCCAAGCTCTATTAGTCCGAAAATTCACAGATAGTCCAAAAATCAGTCAATTCGTTCAGTTTCAAGTCGCTTTCGATGAATAGTAAACTCAATCATTGCCCTTAGAGATAATATCTACTCTCTCTCCTCTCTTGTTCTCTCTCTTATCACCAGAACATTCTCTCTCCTCTCTCTCTTTCTTAATTTCGGATTTTTCTCTCTCTCTCTGATGGATTCCAGATTTCTGCTGCCGACTTCAATCGGCCGCTGACGGAAATTCCACTTTTGGATCGTCGCGATTTTGGGTATGTTGTAGCTCAATGTCTTGTGGTTCTTTTCCAACTTGAATCACCTCAATCCGAGGTCGTTTGACCTTCCAATATGCTTCGCCGTTTCGGTCGACGAACAAGTTTTCTGTACCCGAATTTGATCTAGGGCTTATATTGAAATATGTTGACCCCAGCGACCCCTAGAGCTCATTTTCATGTGAAAATATTGATTTTTAGCTTGAGAACCATCCCGTTCAGCCCTTAATCAGCCCGGTTTGGACGAAATCCATCGGAATTCGTCGTGCTTTTTTGGTCGCCGTCGTGCGCCGCCGCTTCCACCGCTTTCTCAGCTCTATTTCAGCCTCGATTAGGTAAGTTATACCTCTATTTCTCGATTAGAATATTGTACATGCCATGGACTAGCTCTAGGGTCCGATTCGAGGTAAATTGGTTTAGGAAAATTGCCGGAATTGGCGTATTTGCGCAATTAAATTCTGTGGGGCTGTGAATATTATGTGGATTGGTGAAATGTTGCTGTCCATGTTTGAATGAGGCTGTTTGAGGTGGTGGATGTGGGTCCCGCGAGGTTTGGTACTGAAAAATGGATTTTCGGGGACTTTTATTCAAAAACGGGCCAAATAGTATTTTGAAATCACTGTTCATGACCCACGAACACTGTTTATGTGTTGCCCAATTTAATTTTGATTTGAAAACGACATGTTTTGTGGGTCCCGTGTGGATCGAGTACCGAAAAATGGGTTTTGGAGCATTTTATGCAAAATAGGGCCCGAACAATATTTTATATTACTATTTCAAGTATTTGAAGCCCGTATTCGTGTTCAAAATCATATTTGAGGATGGATTGGACGTGCTCAATTTAATGCCCGATTATTTATATCGAGCCATTGATTGGATATTGTTTGAAATCTTGTTTTGAGATTGTGGTCCCGAATTGGACCTGATTTGATATTTTCTGGCCCTGTGATTTTGATACTTGAGTTGAGACCTGAGAGTGTGGTCTGAGGGTGTTTAGTATTCTGAGAAGGGATTTAGAGGTTAGCTTGCTGAGATTTGTTCTCATAGGTGATTGCCCTTATTTTTCAGA
The DNA here is from genome assembly GCA_019149425.1 of Psidium friedrichsthalianum. Taxonomy (NCBI): domain Eukaryota; kingdom Viridiplantae; phylum Streptophyta; class Magnoliopsida; order Myrtales; family Myrtaceae; genus Psidium; species Psidium friedrichsthalianum. The sequence goes on along the minus strand of JAGVVM010005579.1, from coordinate 6,516 downwards.
CCCTAGAACATAAGCATGGCAGGATACCACAAGATTTGATGTCCAGGTGGCGGAGTACCCAGTTGGCAAGAACAAATGAATGGTGAATCGGTGGTTACTGATGGATGTGGTCGCCCTGGGTTGTTTGTTGTCGTTAATATTTGTGAAGCTGATATTCAAGTGAATATCAGCTTCACAAATATTAACGACAACAAACAACCCAGGGCGACCACATCCATCAGTAACCACCGATTCACCATTCATTTGTTCTTGCCAACTGGGTACTCCGCCACCTGGACATCAAATCTTGTGGTATTCCTGCCATGCTTATGTTCTAGGGTCTGAAAAATAAGGGCAATCACCTATGAGAACAAATCTCAGCAAGCTAACCTCTAAATCCCTCTCAGAATACTAAACACCCTCAGACCACACTCTCAGGTCTCAACTCAAGTATTCAAAATCACAGGGCAGAAAATATCAAATCAGGTCCAATTCGGGACCACAATCTCAAAACAAGATTTCAAACAATATCCAATCAATGGCTCGATATAAATAATCGGGCATTTAAATTGAGCACGTCCAATCCATCCTCAAATATGATTTTGAACACGAATACGGGCTTCAAATACTTGAAATAGTAATATAAAATATTGTTCGGGCCCTATTTGCATAAAATGCTCCAAAACCCATTTTTCGGTACTCGATCCACACGGGACCACAAAACATGTCGTTTTCAAATCAAAATTAAATTGGGCAACACATAAACAGTGTTCGTGGGTCATGAACAGTGATTTCAAAATACTATTTGGCCCGTTTTTGAATAAAAGTCCCCGAAAATCCTTTTTCAGTACCCAAACCTCGCGGGACCCACATCCACCACCTCAAACAGCCTCATTCAACATGGACAGCAACATTTCACCAATCCACATAATATTCACAGCCCCACAGAATTTATTTGCGCAAATACGCCAATTCCGGCAATTTTCCTAAACCAATTTACCTCGAATCGGACCCTAGAGCTAGTCCATGGCATGTACAATATTCTAATCGAGAAATAGAGGTATAACTTACCTAATCGAGGCTGAAATAGAGCTGAGAAAGCGGTGGAAGCGGCGGCGCACGACGGCGACCAAAAAGCACGACGAATTCCGATGGATTTCGTCCAAACCGGGCTGATTAAGGGCTGAACGGGATGGGTTCTCAAGCTAAAAATCAATATTTTCACATGAAAATGAGCTCTAGGGGTCGCTGGGGTCAACATATTTCAATATAAGCCCTAGATCAAATTCGGGTACAGAAAACTTGTTCGTCGACCGAAACGGCGAAGCATATTTGGAAGGTCAAACGACCTCGGATTGAGGTGATTCAAGTTGGAAAAGAACCACAAGACATTGAGCTACAACATACCCAAAAATCGCGACGATCCAAAAGTGGATTTCCGTCAGCGGCCGATTGAAGTCGGCAGCAGAAATCTGGAATCCATCAGAGAGAGAGAGAAAAATCCGAAATTAAGAAAGAGAGAGAGGAGAGAGAATGTTCTGGTGATAAGAGAGAGAACAAGAGAGGAGAGAGAGTAGATATTATCTCTAAGGGCAATGATTGAGTTTACTATTCATCGAAAGCGACTTGAAACTGAACGAATTGACTGATTTTTGGACTATCTGTGAATTTTCGGACTAATAGAGCTTGGGCATCAATAATTTCGGTCAAAGCTGGTCAAATTGGTCAAAAAGATGACCGCGAGACATTTCTCAAAATTCGTGAAATTTTAGGACCGTAGGGGCTCAATCGGTGCTGATTTGGCTCAATCGCGATCGAAAAATGACTCCGGATTTCGTCGTAAAATTTTTCTAGCCTCTCTAAAAATATTCTTACCCTCATGTCATGGATTCTAGCTCAAACCAGGGGCAAGGTAGGAATTTCTAATTTGCCCTCTTTCACTGAGTATTCCAAGATCCATCTGCCCATTTTTCGCCTTTCTAGGAAGGTCCAAATTCACAACTGTGACACTCATGAGAGTCGATTGTCCTATTTCGGAACTCAATTCGCGACCTCATTCATAAGATGGCAACTTTAAATAAATTCTCAGACTAACGGGTGGCTTTTAGGAGTCACGCATATCGACCATTTGGTCCACGTACTTATATTCTCAGTTAGCTTTTCCCCTTTGGTTAGTCATCTCAGAGAGGCCAGCTCCAAGTGAGATTCATTTATAGCGCCTCCATGAAATAACCGTTATATATTCAAATTCCAGAAAAATGGATTGAAACTCAGGATGTCACAATCAAACCGATCCAGGTTCACCGTATCCTATTTCATAACATTGCTTGATTTTGACTCCATTGTTGAATGAATAATTTCTTAAATTATTGTGAAATTTTGTCGAGAATATGATGAACAATAGAATTAGACAATGAGGAATAATAGCTCTCTTTAAGGAATTATTTGCCCTATAATATTGCTAATGGTTACCGACAAAGATCCTCCAAAATACAATAGTCTCAAGTGAGATTATTAGATAGCAATTCTAATAATTCTCTAAGAACTCTTTAGGAAACAATCAGAAAAGAAGATTGTATCTCTTTTGGAAAGAAATGAAAATCTGAAATTGAAGAAGTGAAGTTCTGAAAAAATAAACAAAAAGTTGAATATATAATGAGAATATAACACACATTTTCGCATCTGAAAAATAGTTAATTCTCTCATACAACTTTTCATGTTCGAAAACAATTTATCCAATCATGCCTTTTTATTATTCAAAAATAATTTTATCTTGTCTAAAAATTGTAACTTTTTTTTTATCTAAAAACTATTGAATTCAGACACAAATCTTCATGTCCGAAAGATTACAACGTTTTGAAGGTCGAAAGAATTAATAAATAAATTGAAATTAAGAATTATCAATAAAAAATTAACTTCAACTCCTACGTGAATGGTCGCACTATTTCGATAGAGTTCAACAGTTAATTATTGTTATAATTTTGAAAAATAAAGCATACAAAGTGCTAAGTGTGCCTAATAATCTCGCAATCACACACACCTGCACATGCAGTACAGTGGGGCTAGTCCACTTGTCCATTTCTTTATTTTGAACGACAATTGTAGCCTTCTAATTAAGAAAGAGGCTTGCACTCTTCTTTCCATCCCATGTGGGGTTGGAAAAGACAATTGTTTGTTTGTTTTGCAAACAAACTTCAACAATATTTATTTTATTTTATTTTATTTTTTGGAAGTAGTTTGAGAAAGTCAAGATGAAGTGCTGATAAATTGCACTAATGAAGATACCCAATTACAAGGCGACACATTTGCAATCACTTAGCTAGGGAAAAAAACAAGGAGTCCCTACTTAGCAAATCACTATCCTAGGCCTTATCCATCATGCTAGACATGTTTTGTCTGACTAGAATTGATACCCTAGTTGCAAGATGAAGAGCAGTCTAATTTGTGACATCAATTCATTGTACCTTTGTAGATTGTTCAAAGTACCTAACATTATTTTCTCAAAAAGCTTGTAATTACATATTGATAGTGTCATTGCCTCCTACGCTAGCCCCCTACCCAAATACAAATGTCTCCAAATAGCACTAGCTCTCTCTCTCTCTAAAGAATTTCCTTTTTAAGGGCCATTTTAGATGCATTGAACGTAAGAATATCTTTTTTAAGGGCCATTTTAGATGCATTGAATCAAAAGACACTTCTAATAGTGGTTTAAGCAAATACATCCAATCTATGCTCGATAAGAAATCTAAAAAGGAATGATATCATGAGATGAGGGCAATCACCATTCATTTTACCCTAAGGCCCATGGGAAATTATTCCGTTAATTTTAGACCTATTGTACGGATATCAATTGAGCCCTAAGCTTCTCAACTTTTCCTATTTAGTATTAAGCTTTTGTGTGAAATTCCAATTAAATCCTTCTGGCTAATTTTCATTGAAAATCATTAAAGTAGTGGTGTGCCACGTAGGACAGCTAGTGATGATGGACCATCGCATGAGTGATTTCTTACAAAAATTGATTGAAATAACTATATTGGAACGTCGCACAAAGGTTTAGGATAACTAGACGAAATTGATAAGTTTAGAACTGAACTAACATCCGTACAACAAATTTAAGACTGATTGGGTAATATTTTCTTATGGCCCAAGATGCATATATGTAGTCTTTGTAATATTTTTTTGTGTAATATTTCTAAAATCTTGGTTCAGACCTAAAATGAGAAATTAATTCTAATAAATGAGGCCAAGATTGATATGTGTACAATTGTCTGTTTGTCTCTTCCTTTCCTTTTAAGTGTTATCCAAGTCGCTTGTAGTTTCCCCTGATTGCAGCCTTTAAAGAAGGCCGATTCTTTTTTTTTTTTGGGGGGGGGGGGGGGGGGGGGTTGGGTGGCCACAATCATCACCCTGATCTGTTATGTCTTAGGGAAATGATTAAATAATAATTTTAAATCTACTTTGAGAATAACAGTATGTTCTATACTAAAAAAAGTAAATAATAAATAATTATAAATTGTTATGAGATCCATTCTTTTAAGAATTTATGGCTTACAATATAATGTTACTCTCACAACAGCTCAAAGACTGTTATGCTAGCAAAATTGTATCTCTTATTCATGTCCTAATATGCCATTTCATTCACTAAATTGAGACATAAGTCCACTATGCCTGGGTCAAGTGACATTCGATCAAACCGAATGAGCAATCAAATCTGACCAACCCAAGAACAAATTCAAACCAACCTTACTCAAGCAATTTTGTGCAGGTTCACACCTGTTCCATTTTAGGTAAAAGATTTGAGAATTGGGCTTGACCTATTTGGTTCCCAATTCTATGCCTTGAGCCAGTCATTTCTAGCTATAGACCAGCCTCACCGAGAACCGATTTGAACCAGTTTAAAGCCAAACCTTAGGTCAAGTTTCCTAACGTTCTCTACCTATCTCATTTCTCACTCTCTCACTATGCTTTGATTAGGTTTTCCAAATATCTATATGCAAAACAAAGGAACTAACAGTAAGTATGTAGCAGCTGAGTGAGGTGAAGTTTCCTGTGAAGTTGGTTTCTATCTTTATCGATCCTATTCTGGGTGATTGCTTTTGCATTACTGTCTTATAAGGTTGGTCAAGCAACTAGAAGATTCTTTGCTTGTTCTGGTATTGAGGAAGTTAGTTAAAAGTTCTTACATGATACAAAACAATCTACAATATCAATGCCATGATCTTTTTTTTTTTTGTCATGGGTAATTCTCTGAGGTTCTGCACAAAGTTTGTGCAGCTTTTTTTGCGCCCTATACTTTTTTATTGAAAACATTCATTAGCGTAAGGCACCTCCGTCACCACCTTGCCAGCAGAAAATAGAAGTAAACTAAAATAGACTAACCGGTGTAGTTCCTAGTTCTAGAAATCAAAAATTGACTTTGACAAGATAGGTTTCAAATTTTTTGATCTAGAACCCACCCACCCTAGAACTAATCATCCCTGCTCAACCTCACATCTAGCTAAAGTTCCACATCGAATGCACATGAATGAGGTGGATGATTCATAATTTCACTTTACTTAATTAACTAAGGGATCTTGACTGGGCAGGAACTTAAAAAGTAGGGAAAGAGGAAGGGTAAAGAACAAATTATGAGATAATGGCGAAGGTTAAAAGTACAAGTGGGCATAATTAGGTCTCCCATTTGTGACACATATACTGTAAAATTGTTTCTTGTGACATTTTAAAACCCTAAACTTGTACTTATGTGCACATTTACTCTCCATCAAAGATGTGTCGGATGACTTTTCAACCAAAACAACATCATTCTTAGTTCGATTAAGTCACGTGGGCGCTATGTCAACATATATGCTTTCTAGCACCCCAGATTTTTAATTGTGCTTATGAACAAAACTTTAACAAAAGGTGAATGTGTTGCACATGTATAAGTTTAAAATTTTTGATGTGGTGGAAAAAAAATTGAAATAAACATGTCACAATTAACATAATTTAAGTTTTTTAGTGGCTTTTACCCTTATTTTCTACTTTTCAATAGGAGGAAATGGGGCAGGAGGGGATTCACATTTAATATGAAATCGTGTTTCGCGACGGTCAAACAAAGTGGTCACGCTTTGGCGTCCATCTTTTTGAGAAGAAGTCAACACTTCCTCTTGTCCCCATCATTTGATGTGTCCTATTGAGTCAAAGCAAAGCTGGTCAATCCATCTGTGTGTTATATGATCCAGAATCATATCAGAATCTTGAGGTTCTCGTTAAATCCAAACCAACTAAATCGAAATAGTTTTGCTTCTATTTGATGATTAATGAGCAAATTCATGGTCATAACGGATGTAGCGCCCCAGAACGCTACCTCAAGGCTTGCTCATTCCTCGCTATGCTCTTAATATATTAATCTTTCAATTAAGCACATGCAGAAACAAATTGAATCCCCAGACAAATACAACAATAGGAATGGAAAACCAACAATCAGCATACAGCAAAATGTACTTTATTAATTTAACTATATTTTATTAATTTATTGTTAACCTTAGGAAGTTCATT
>JAGVVM010005578.1:0-19656 GCA_019149425.1 Psidium friedrichsthalianum | reverse complement strand
CTTGAACTTATCCTCAATGCGGTTAATATAATTTCGTAACATTTTCAGATTTTTTTGATAGTCGACATTAAAAGGAGATATTTTCTCCATTTTTGTTATAGCTATTGCAGCCGCCGAAGCAGCTATTGGATTAGCTATTGTTTCGTCATTTATCGTAACAGAAAATCAACTCGTATCAATCAATCGAATTTGTTGAATAAATAAGTAGTATTAATTATATATTATTAATTATAGAAATCAGAATATTCATCAATTCAAATTAGCATGTATAATACGTAGGTTTGAGAAAACGTAAGAAATCAAAGTATCTTGGGCCGATCTCATGACTCGATCCGGAATTCGATTGATTAGAAAAATTATGGTAAAATCCATTGAATCATCTAGTGTCTAATATATGATACATTTACAAGTTTACTAGATCGAAAATTGATGATATTCAAAAACTTATAGATCCGATGTCACATTCAGTAAAGATTTATGATACATGTATAGGATGTACTCAATGTGTGCGAGCCTGCCCAACAGATGTATTAGAAATGATACCATGGGATGGATGTAAAGCTAAGCAAATTGCTTCTGCTCCAAGAACGGAGGACTGTGTTGGTTGTAAGAGATGTGAATCCGCCTGTCCAACGGATTTTTTGAGCGTTCGAGTTTATTTATGGCATGAAACAACTCGAAGCATGGGTCTAGCGTATTAATACGTTCCAGAAAAACCACGTAAATACATTTTGAATACATTAATTTTTTTTACCGACAAAAACCCGTGCTCGAAAATAGATAATATATTATTCTTTTTTCTTTATCGAGTACGGGTTTTTTTGTCCAAGTGTATCTTGTCTTTACCACGAATTATTTTCCTTGGTTAACAATAATTGTACTTTTGCCGATATTCGCAGGTTCTTTAATTTTCTTTCTACCTCATAGAGGAATAAGGTAATAAGGTGGTATACTATATGTATATGCTTATTAGAACTCCTTTTAACTACCTATACATTCTTTTATCATTTCCAATTGAATGATCCATTAACCCAACTAACAGAGGATTATAAATGGATTCATTTTTTTGATTTTTACTGGAGATTGGGAATAGATGGACTTTCTATAGGACCTATTTTACTGACGGGATTTATCACCACTTTAGCTACTTTAGCGGCTCGGCCAGTTACTCGAGATTCCCGATTATTCCATTTCCTGATGTTAGCAATGTACAGCGGTCAAATAGGATCATTTTCTTCTCGAGACCTTTTACTTTTTTCATCATGTGGGAGTTAGAATTAATTCCCGTTTATCTACTTCTATCGATGTGGGGGGAAAGAAACGTCTGTATTCCGCTACAAAATTTATTTTGTACACTGCGGGAGGTTCCATTTTTCTATTAATAGGGGTTCTGGGTATTGGTTTATATGGTTCCAACGAACCAACATTAAATTTGGAAACATTAGCTAATCAATCGTATCCGGTGGCACTGGAAATAATATTCTATATTGGATTTCTTATTGCTTTTGCTGTTAAATTACCGATTATACCCTTACATACATGGTTACCAGACACCCATGGAGAGGCACATTATAGTACTTGTATGCTTCTAGCCGGAATTTTATTAAAAATGGGAGCATATGGGTTGGTTCGGATCAATATGGAATTATTACCTCATGCTCATTCTATATTTTCTCCCTGGTTGATTATAGTAGGCGCAATCCAAATAATCTATGCAGCTTTAACATCTCTTGGTCAACGTAATTTAAAAAAAAGAATAGCCTATTCCTCTGTATCTCATATGGGTTTCATAATTATTGGAATTGGCTCGATAACTGATACGGGACTCAATGGAGCCATTTTACAAATAATCTCTCATGGATTTATTGGCGCTGCTCTTTTTTTCTTGGCAGGAACGAGTTATGATAGAATACGTCTTGTTTATCTCGACGAAATGGGTGGAATGGCTATCCACCTTCCAAAAATATTCACGATGTTCAGTATCTTATCAATGGCTTCCCTTGCATTACCGGGTATGAGTGGTTTTCTTGCAGAATTGATAGTCTTTTTTGGAATAATTACCAGCCAACAATATCTTTTAATGCCAAAATACTAATTACTTTTGTAATGGCAATTGGAATGATATTAACTCCTATTTATTTATTATCTATGCTACGCCAATGTTCTATGGATACAAGTTATTTAATGTTCCAAACTCTTATTTTTTTGATTCTGGGCCGCGAGAGTTATTTGTTTCCATCTCTATCCTTCTACCAATAATAGCTATTGGTATTTATCCAGATTTCGTTCTCTCACTATCTGTTGACAAGGTCGAAGCTATTATATCGAATTATTTTTCTCAATAGTTTTCATCAATAAAAGAAAAAAGTAATCCTATTATTATTTTTAATATTGTTCGTTGTACAATGAAAAAAAAAGTCTTTTTCTCTTAAGTAAAAAAATTGGAATTGTAAACAGATATTTTTGGTCTTTATGAGAACCTTTTGAATCAAGTATTGTAGTGATTCAAATGGTTCTCGACAGCCTACATGAAGTAGGAAGTTTTCTTATCTTCTATTCTTACTTATTTTTATATTCTATTTCTATATAGGCTTGTTCTATGTCTGTATTTGTCGGTATTTTTTTTCTTTAATTAGATCTTAATGTAAATTAAATGAACCATAACTGTGTAACCCTATTCCTAATAAATTGACCCCAAATAGCATATCCAAATTATAAGAAAGCCTATAGAAGCCACAATTGCGCAATTGAAACTTTCCCAATTTTTATTTGTTCGAGTATGTAAATAAATCGCAAATAGGGTCCAAGTAATAAATGCCCAAGTTTCCTTTGGGTCCCAATTCCAATATGACCCCCATGCCTCATTAGCCCATACTGCTCCCGAAAGAATACCTATGGTTAAAAAGATAAACCCGAGACTAATAATACGATAACTCCACTGATCTAATTGTTGAATCAGTTGAGCCCTGTAATAATTTCGAGAAGAAAAAAAGAAGTGTTTAGTAAAACATTGCTTCTTTCATTCATGTATTGGATCTCGACAAAGGAAAATGACTCATTTAAAAAATTGTTTTTTTTACTAAAAATCCTTATGGCTTTTCGCAATGTAATGACTAAGAGAGCTACTGATAATAATGATCCACATAAAAGAGCTGCGTAGCTCAATATCATCATACTTACATGCATCATTAACCATTGGGATTGGAGAGCGGGTACTACTATTTCGGATTGATGCATTTCAGTTAAAAGACCTGAAGTAGCAAGCCTTGGGTAAAAAAAGTACTTGGCGCGGTTATTGCGCTTAAATAATTTTTATGTTTTTTAAAATACGGAACCATATGAATAATGGAGAAACTCCATGAAAGAAAAATGAATGATTCATATAAATCACTTAACGGGAAATGTCCCGAATAAATCCAACGAGTGACTAATAATCCTGTTATACAGAAAAAAGTAGCTATCATGCCTTTTTCTGACGAATCATAGAGTCCTACGATTTCATCGACTGATAAGCTTATAAAAAAATTGTAATTACAATTGAAACGATCGAAAAGGATATATGACTTAATATATGTTCTAAAGTGGAAAATATCATAAAATTGTTTTAATTTAATTAAAATAAAAAAGTGGGGTAAACCAATTCTACGGAATTGAAATCAGGAATTGAATTTATTATAGGACTTATTCTATTGGTTTTAGAAGATGCCATGCCGCCACTCGGACTCGAACCGAGATGCTCTAGCACTGCTTCCTAAGAGCAGCGTGTCTACCGATTTCACCATAGCGGCATACTCGAAATAATAATATATTATTATTTCATTTTAATCGTCGAGATTGAAGGAGTCAATTCAATATTTTTTTTTTTCATTTTCATTCAAAGTGATGAGAAAGAACTCGTTTTGTTTCAATATGGATTGAAGCGTTTCCTATAAAATCTTTATTATCATTTGATTTCATTTTGAATGAAAATGGAAGGTTTCCTTTTTTTTTTATTTAACAGAGACGTTTTCGTAGTTTATGCTCTCCTAAAATGGAGATCTTGTAACTAAATAGTTATGACTTCAATTCAAGGATAAAGATATAACTCAAAAAAAGTTGTTTTTCATTTTTGAATTTTAAAATTCATTTATCTGATTTTATGAATCTAAGATGGACTTTTTTTATCAATGAACAAAAAAGTCTTTTTATAGATCACAGTACAGTGTGCCATTCCAAATTTTTTTATTTAACTATTTGTAGAACTTTCTATTAACCCTTAAACCTTAGGTTGATTTTTCGTCCTGTAAAGAATTTGATTTAGGATTTAGAAAACTAATTTGATATTGGCCTGAACTGAACATCTTGTTTAAGAATTTTTTTTATTTTCTTATTTATTATGATATGACAGATAAGTGTACCGATGAGGAAAATAAGAATCCCCACCGGATAAAACATATTCAAAAAAAAAAGTGAAACCTTGTCTCTTTTTTTTTTCTTTTTTTTTTGAAGTACCATTTTCAGATTAAGATTATTTAATCTAGTGTTTGACTATTTCATTGTCGAACAAAAAAACTTTTTGAATTCCCGGTAGAAAGAGACTTCGCTAAGGAAAAAGCTTTCAACGCTGCCCAATAGACCTTCTTTTCCAAATGTTTTTACGAATACGTTTTTTTGATAGAGAAGTACGCTTTTTTGGAACTGCCATGAAAAATTTGAAAAAGTTATTCATTTCTCTAGTTGAATGTGAAAGACATCTATTGGTATTGGTCAAACAATTCCATTTTTTCTTTTTTTTCTATCTCTGTCTATTTTCGTCGTGCTATATTTATACATGTAAAAAATACACCGAAAAGTTTAAAAACCAATCCTTATCTAAAAATTCCGAATTACTCAAATTACTTTAGTTTTTTATTAGTTGGTCAGCTCAAAGAAAAAGAAAAGAAGGAGTACACCTTATTTTTTTTATTTTAAAATTCGAATTAAACTAGTAGTTAATCAAAGGATATATGATTTTCTAAAAGTCATCTTAGTAATTTTGTCTTTTCTTTTAAGTCTATTTCTTCTCCCTGGTATTGAAAGAAAAGTGTGGATATGCTAGCTTTTTCTACAAAGAAAAATAAATGTCTTTTATTCGAATGAAAGATAATCAGTTTCTACCATGAATTAGTTAATGATTATGAATAAACGAACTAATAAAAAAAAAGAACTAATTCTTTTTTTTTTTATTAGTGGGCCCGTTTTGGTATGCACCATCCTATTATTTCTATCAAAATAAAGTAATGTAATAACTACTCTATTTTGGTGTAATTATTTGCTCTATGGATATAAATTATCATAATACGTATCGTAATACGTAATAATAATTGAATTTTTTTCTGCATTTTCCTAAAATCTTACTTATACTTAATATTCAATATTAATAAAATGATTAGTGTGTTATTTCATTTTAAATATAACTAGTAACTTGATCATATTCATATCATTTGAACCAATTCTAACTTCTTGATTTGAATCTTTGAAGTATTGGGTAAAGAAGAAAGATTCAGAATAATTAGGAATCGAAAATTCTATTAAGTTTTCCATATCTTGATTTTTATTGAACCTATAAAAAGATATAAGAGCCGGTGATTAGAAAGAATTAATTAAAAATAAAAAGGTTTTTTTATGGAATATACATATCAATATTCATGGATTATCCCCTTCATTCCACTTCCAGTTCCTGCGTTAATAGGAATGGGACTTCTACTTTTTCCAACGGCAACAAAAAATCTTCGCCGTATGTGGGCTTTTCCTAGTATTTTATTGTTAAGTATAGTTATGATACTTTCGGTCTATCTATCTATTCAGCAAATAAATAGAAGTTTTATCTATCAATATGTATGGTCTTGGACATTAATAATGATTTTTCTTTCGAGTTCGGTCACTTCTATTAAGTGACCGACTCGAAAGAAAATCATTATTAATGGTCAAGACCATACATATTGATAGATAAAACTTCTATTTATTTGCTGAATAGATAGATAGACCGAAAGTATCATAACTATACTTAACAATAAAATACTAGGAAAGCCCACATACGGCGAAGATTTTTTGTTGCCGTTGGAAAAAGTAGAAGTCCCATTCCTATTAACGCAGGAACTGGAAGTGGAATGAAGGGGATAATCCATGAATATTGATATGTATATTCCATAAAAAACCTTTTATTTTTAATTAATTCTTTCTAATTCACCGGCTCTTATATCTTTTTATAGGTTCAATAAAATCAAGATATGGAAAACTTAAATAGAATTTTCGATTCCTAATTATTCTGAATCTTTCTTCTTTACCCAATACTTCAAAGATTCAAATCAAGAAGTTAGAATTGGTCAAATGATATGAATATGATCAAGTTACTAGTTATATTTAAAATGAAATAACACACTAATTCATTTTATTAATATTGAATATTAAGTATAAGTAAGATTTTTAGGAAAATGCAGAAAAAAATTCAATTATTATTACGTATTACGATACGTATTATGATAATTTATATCCATAGAGCAAATAATTACACCAAATAGAGTAGTTATTACATTACTTTATTTTGATAGAAATAATAGGATGGTGCATACCAAAACGGGCCCACTAATAAAAAAAAAGAATTAGTTCTTTTTTTTTATTAGTTCGTTTATTCATAATCATTAACTAATTCATGGTAGAACTGATTATCTTTCATTCGAATAAAAGACATTTATTTTTCTTTGTAGAAAAAGCTAGCATATCCCACACTTTTCTTTCAATACCAGGGAGAAGAAATAGACTTAAAAGAAAAGACAAAATTACTAAGATGACTTTTAGAAATCATATATCCTTTGATTAACTACTAGTTTAATTCGAATTTTAAAATAAAAAAATAAGGTGTACTCCTTCTTTTCTTTTTCTTTTGAGCTTGACCAACTAATAAAAAACTAAAGTAATTTGAGTAATTCGGAATTTTTTAGATAAGGATTGGGTTTTTAAACTTTTCGGTGTATTTTTTTACATGTATAAATATAGCACGACGAAAATAGACAGAGATAGAAAAAAAAGAAAAAATGGAATTGTTTGACCAATACCAATAGATGTCTTTCACATTCAACTAGAGAAATGAATAACTTTTTCAAATTTTTCATGGCAGTTCCAAAAAAGCGTACTTCTCTATCAAAAAAACGTATTCGTAAAAACATTTGGAAAAAGAAGGTCTATTGGGCAGCGTTGAAAGCTTTTTCCTTAGCGAAGTCTCTTTCTACCGGGAATTCAAAAAGTTTTTTTGTTCGACAATGAAATAGTCAAACACTAGATTAAATAATCTTAATCTGAAAATGGTACTTCAAAAAAAAAAGAAAAAAAAAGAGACAAGGTTTCACTTTTTTTTTTGAATATGTTTTATCCGGTGGGGATTCTTATTTTCCTCATCGGTACACTTATCTGTCATATCATAATAAATAAGAAAATAAAAAAAATTCTTAAACAAGATGTTCAGTTCAGGCCAATATCAAATTAGTTTTCTAAATCCTAAATCAAATTCTTTACAGGACGAAAAATCAACCTAAGGTTTAAGGTTAATAGAAAGTTCTACAAATAGTTAAATAAAAAAATTTGGAATGGCACACTGTACTGTGATCTATAAAAAGACTTTTTTGTTCATTGATAAAAAAAGTCCATCTTAGATTCATAAAATCAGATAAATGAATTTTAAAATTCAAAAATGAAAAACAACTTTTTTTTGAGTTATATCTTTATCCTTGAATTGAAGTCATAACTATTTAGTTACAAGATCTCCATTTTAGGAGAGCATAAACTACGAAAACGTCTCTGTTAAATAAAAAAAAAGGAAACCTTCCATTTTCATTCAAAATGAAATCAAATGATAATAAAGATTTTTATAGGAAACGCTTCAATCCATATTGAAACAAAACGAGTTCTTTCTCATCACTTTGAATGAAAATGAAAAAAAAAATATTGAATTGACTCCTTCAATCTCGACGATTAAAATGAAATAATAATATATTATTATTTCGAGTATGCCGCTATGGTGAAATCGGTAGACACGCTGCTCTTAGGAAGCAGTGCTAGAGCATCTCGGTTCGAGTCCGAGTGGCGGCATGGCATCTTCTAAAACCAATAGAATAAGTCCTATAATAAATTCAATTCCTGATTTCAATTCCGTAGAATTGGTTTACCCCACTTTTTTATTTTAATTAAATTAAAACAATTTTATGATATTTTCCACTTTAGAACATATATTAAGTCATATATCCTTTTCGATCGTTTCAATTGTAATTACAATTTTTTTTATAAGCTTATCAGTCGATGAAATCGTAGGACTCTATGATTCGTCAGAAAAAGGCATGATAGCTACTTTTTTCTGTATAACAGGATTATTAGTCACTCGTTGGATTTATTCGGGACATTTCCCGTTAAGTGATTTATATGAATCATTCATTTTTCTTTCATGGAGTTTCTCCATTATTCATATGGTTCCGTATTTTAAAAAACATAAAAATTATTTAAGCGCAATAACCGCGCCAAGTACTTTTTTTACCCAAGGCTTTGCTACTTCAGGTCTTTTAACTGAAATGCATCAATCCGAAATAGTAGTACCCGCTCTCCAATCCCAATGGTTAATGATGCATGTAAGTATGATGATATTGAGCTACGCAGCTCTTTTATGTGGATCATTATTATCAGTAGCTCTCTTAGTCATTACATTGCGAAAAGCCATAAGGATTTTTAGTAAAAAAACAATTTTTTAAATGAGTCATTTTCCTTTGTCGAGATCCAATACATGAATGAAAGAAGCAATGTTTTACTAAACACTTCTTTTTTTTCTTCTCGAAATTATTACAGGGCTCAACTGATTCAACAATTAGATCAGTGGAGTTATCGTATTATTAGTCTCGGGTTTATCTTTTTAACCATAGGTATTCTTTCGGGAGCAGTATGGGCTAATGAGGCATGGGGGTCATATTGGAATTGGGACCCAAAGGAAACTTGGGCATTTATTACTTGGACCCTATTTGCGATTTATTTACATACTCGAACAAATAAAAATTGGAAAGTTTCAATTGCGCAATTGTGGCTTCTATAGGCTTTCTTATAATTTGGATATGCTATTTTGGGGTCAATTTATTAGGAATAGGGTTACACAGTTATGGTTCATTTAATTTACATTAAGATCTAATTAAGAAAAAAATACCGACAAATACAGACATAGAACAAGCCTATATAGAAATAGAATATAAAAATAAGTAAGAATAGAAGATAAGAAAACTTCCTACTTCATGTAGGCTGTCGAGAACCATTTGAATCACTACAATACTTGATTCAAAAGGTTCTCATAAAGACCAAAAATATCTGTTTACAATTCCAATTTTTTTACTTAAGAGAAAAAGACTTTTTTTTTCATTGTACAACGAACAATATTAAAAATAATAATAGGATTACTTTTTTCTTTTATTGATGAAAACTATTGAGAAAAATAATTCGATATAATAGCTTCGACCTTGTCAACAGATAGTGAGAGAACGAAATCTGGATAAATACCAATAGCTATTATTGGTAGAAGGATAGAGATGGAAACAAATAACTCTCGCGGCCCAGAATCAAAAAAATAAGAGTTTGGAACATTAAATAACTTGTATCCATAGAACATTTGGCGTAGCATAGATAATAAATAAATAGGAGTTAATATCATTCCAATTGCCATTACAAAAGTAATTAGTATTTTTGGCATTAAAAGATATTGTTGGCTGGTAATTATTCCAAAAAAGACTATCAATTCTGCAAGAAAACCACTCATACCGGTAATGCAAGGGAAGCCATTGATAAGATACTGAACATCGTGAATATTTTTGGAAGGTGGATAGCCATTCCACCCATTTCGTCGAGATAAACAAGACGTATTCTATCATAACTCGTTCCTGCCAAGAAAAAGAGCAGCGCCAATAAATCCATGAGAGATTATTTGTAAAATGGCTCCATTGAGTCCCGTATCAGTTATCGAGCCAATTCCAATAATTATGAAACCCATATGAGATACAGAGGAATAGGCTATTCTTTTTTTAAATTACGTTGACCAAGAGATGTTAAAGCTGCATAGATTATTTGGATTGCGCCTACTATAATCAACCAGGGAGAAAATATAGAATGAGCATGAGGTAATAATTCCATATTGATCCGAACCAACCCATATGCTCCCATTTTTAATAAAATTCCGGCTAGAAGCATACAAGTACTATAATGTGCCTCTCCATGGGTGTCTGGTAACCATGTATGTAAGGGTATAATCGGTAATTTAACAGCAAAAGCAATAAGAAATCCAATATAGAATATTATTTCCAGTGCCACCGGATACGATTGATTAGCTAATGTTTCCAAATTTAATGTTGGTTCGTTGGAACCATATAAACCAATACCCAGAACCCCTATTAATAGAAAAATGGAACCTCCCGCAGTGTACAAAATAAATTTTGTAGCGGAATACAGACGTTTCTTTCCCCCCCACATCGATAGAAGTAGATAAACGGGAATTAATTCTAACTCCCACATGATGAAAAAAAGTAAAAGGTCTCGAGAAGAAAATGATCCTATTTGACCGCTGTACATTGCTAACATCAGGAAATGGAATAATCGGGAATCTCGAGTAACTGGCCGAGCCGCTAAAGTAGCTAAAGTGGTGATAAATCCCGTCAGTAAAATAGGTCCTATAGAAAGTCCATCTATTCCCAATCTCCAGTAAAAATCAAAAAATGAATCCATTTATAATCCTCTGTTAGTTGGGTTAATGGATCATTCAATTGGAAATGATAAAAGAATGTATAGGTAGTTAAAAGGAGTTCTAATAAGCATATACATATAGTATACCACCTTATTACCTTATTTCCTCTATGAGGTAGAAAGAAAATTAAAGAACCTGCGAATATCGGCAAAAGTACAATTATTGTTAACCAAGGAAAATAATTCGTGGTAAAGACAAGATACACTTGGACAAAAAAACCCGTACTCGATAAAGAAAAAAGAATAATATATTATCTATTTTCGAGCACGGGTTTTTGTCGGTAAAAAAAATTAATTGTATTCAAAATGTATTTACGTGGTTTTTTCTGGAACGTATTAATACGCTAGACCCATGCTTCGAGTTGTTTCATGCCATAAATAAACTCGAACGCTCAAAAAATCCGTTGGACAGGCGGATTCACATCTCTTACAACCAACACAGTCCTCCGTTCTTGGAGCAGAAGCAATTTGCTTAGCTTTACATCCATCCCATGGTATCATTTCTAATACATCTGTTGGGCAGGCTCGCACACATTGAGTACATCCTATACATGTATCATAAATCTTTACTGAATGTGACATCGGATCTATAAGTTTTTGAATATCATCAATTTTCGATCTAGTAAAGCTAAGCAAATTGACACTAGATGATTCAATGGATTTTACTGTGTTGGTTGTAAGAATGGAATCGCCTGATCGACGGATTTTTTGAGCGTTCGAGTTATTTATGGCACGAAACAACTCGAAGCATTGGGTCTAGCATATTAATACGTTCCAGAAAATACTACTTAAATACATTTTGAATACAATTAATTTTTTTTACCGACAAAAACCCGTGCTCGAAAATAGATAATGATTATTCTTTTTTCTTTATCGAGTACGGGTTTTTTTGTCCAAGTGTATCTTGTCTTTACCACGAATTATTTTCCTTGGTTAACAATAATTGTACTTTTGCCGATATTCGCAGGTTCTTAATTTTCTTTCTACCTCATAGAGGAAATAAGGTAATAAGGTGGTATACTATATGTATATGCTTATTAGAACTCCTTTTAACTACCTATACATTCTTTTATCATTTCCAATTGAATGATCCATTAACCCAACTAACAGAGGATTATAAATGGATTCATTTTTTTGATTTTTACTGGAGATTGGGAATAGATGGACTTTCTATAGGACCTATTTTACTGACGGGATTTATCACCACTTTAGCTACTTTAGCGGCTCGGCCAGTTACTCGAGATTCCCGATTATTCCATTTCCTGATGTTAGCAATGTACAGCGGTCAAATAGGATCATTTTCTTCTCGAGACCTTTTACTTTTTTTCATCATGTGGGAGTTAGAATTAATTCCCGTTTATCTACTTCTATCGATGTGGGGGGGAAAGAAACGTCTGTATTCCGCTACAAAATTTATTTTGTACACTGCGGGAGGTTCCATTTTTCTATTAATAGGGGTTCTGGGTATTGGTTTATATGGTTCCAACGAACCAACATTAAATTTGGAAACATTAGCTAATCAATCGTATCCGGTGGCACTGGAAATAATATTCTATATTGGATTTCTTATTGCTTTTGCTGTTAAATTACCGATTATACCCTTACATACATGGTTACCAGACACCCATGGAGAGGCACATTATAGTACTTGTATGCTTCTAGCCGGAATTTTATTAAAAATGGGAGCATATGGGTTGGTTCGGATCAATATGGAATTATTACCTCATGCTCATTCTATATTTTCTCCCTGGTTGATTATAGTAGGCGCAATCCAAATAATCTATGCAGCTTTAACATCTCTTGGTCAACGTAATTTAAAAAAAAGAATAGCCTATTCCTCTGTATCTCATATGGGTTTCATAATTATTGGAATTGGCTCGATAACTGATACGGGACTCAATGGAGCCATTTTACAAATAATCTCTCATGGATTTATTGGCGCTGCTCTTTTTTTCTTGGCAGGAACGAGTTATGATAGAATACGTCTTGTTTATCTCGACGAAATGGGTGGAATGGCTATCCACCTTCCAAAAATATTCACGATGTTCAGTATCTTATCAATGGCTTCCCTTGCATTACCGGGTATGAGTGGTTTTCTTGCAGAATTGATAGTCTTTTTTGGAATAATTACCAGCCAACAATATCTTTTAATGCCAAAAATACTAATTACTTTTGTAATGGCAATTGGAATGATATTAACTCCTATTTATTTATTATCTATGCTACGCCAAATGTTCTATGGATACAAGTTATTTAATGTTCCAAACTCTTATTTTTGATTGATTCTGGGCCGCGAGAGTTATTTGTTTCCATCTCTATCCTTCTACCAATAATAGCTATTGGTATTTATCCAGATTTCGTTCTCTCACTATCTGTTGACAAGGTCGAAGCTATTATATCGAATTATTTTTCTCAATAGTTTTCATCAATAAAAGAAAAAAGTAATCCTATTATTATTTTAATATTGTTCGTTGTACAATGAAAAAAAAAGTCTTTTTCTCTTAAGTAAAAAAATTGGAATTGTAAACAGATATTTTTGGTCTTTATGAGAACCTTTTGAATCAAGTATTGTAGTGATTCAAATGGTTCTCGACAGCCTACATGAAGTAGGAAGTTTTCTTATCTTCTATTCTTAC
Organism: Psidium friedrichsthalianum; assembly: GCA_019149425.1. NCBI lineage: Eukaryota > Viridiplantae > Streptophyta > Magnoliopsida > Myrtales > Myrtaceae > Psidium > Psidium friedrichsthalianum. Next base: position 6,244 of record JAGVVM010005578.1, on the reverse strand, counting down.
TTATTTTTATATTCTATTTCTATATAGGCTTGTTCTATGTCTGTATTTGTCGGTATTTTTTTTCTTTAATTAGATCTTAATGTAAATTAAATGAACCATAACTGTGTAACCCTATTCCTAATAAATTGACCCCAAAATAGCATATCCAAATTATAAGAAAGCCTATAGAAGCCACAATTGCGCAATTGAAACTTTCCCAATTTTTATTTGTTCGAGTATGTAAATAAATCGCAAATAGGGTCCAAGTAATAAATGCCCAAGTTTCCTTTGGGTCCCAATTCCAATATGACCCCCATGCCTCATTAGCCCATACTGCTCCCGAAAGAATACCTATGGTTAAAAAGATAAACCCGAGACTAATAATACGATAACTCCACTGATCTAATTGTTGAATCAGTTGAGCCCTGTAATAATTTCGAGAAGAAAAAAAAGAAGTGTTTAGTAAAACATTGCTTCTTTCATTCATGTATTGGATCTCGACAAAGGAAAATGACTCATTTAAAAAATTGTTTTTTTTACTAAAAATCCTTATGGCTTTTCGCAATGTAATGACTAAGAGAGCTACTGATAATAATGATCCACATAAAAGAGCTGCGTAGCTCAATATCATCATACTTACATGCATCATTAACCATTGGGATTGGAGAGCGGGTACTACTATTTCGGATTGATGCATTTCAGTTAAAAGACCTGAAGTAGCAAAGCCTTGGGTAAAAAAAGTACTTGGCGCGGTTATTGCGCTTAAATAATTTTTATGTTTTTTAAAATACGGAACCATATGAATAATGGAGAAACTCCATGAAAGAAAAATGAATGATTCATATAAATCACTTAACGGGAAATGTCCCGAATAAATCCAACGAGTGACTAATAATCCTGTTATACAGAAAAAAGTAGCTATCATGCCTTTTTCTGACGAATCATAGAGTCCTACGATTTCATCGACTGATAAGCTTATAAAAAAAATTGTAATTACAATTGAAACGATCGAAAAGGATATATGACTTAATATATGTTCTAAAGTGGAAAATATCATAAAATTGTTTTAATTTAATTAAAATAAAAAAGTGGGGTAAACCAATTCTACGGAATTGAAATCAGGAATTGAATTTATTATAGGACTTATTCTATTGGTTTTAGAAGATGCCATGCCGCCACTCGGACTCGAACCGAGATGCTCTAGCACTGCTTCCTAAGAGCAGCGTGTCTACCGATTTCACCATAGCGGCATACTCGAAATAATAATATATTATTATTTCATTTTAATCGTCGAGATTGAAGGAGTCAATTCAATATTTTTTTTTTTCATTTTCATTCAAAGTGATGAGAAAGAACTCGTTTTGTTTCAATATGGATTGAAGCGTTTCCTATAAAAATCTTTATTATCATTTGATTTCATTTTGAATGAAAATGGAAGGTTTCCTTTTTTTTTTATTTAACAGAGACGTTTTCGTAGTTTATGCTCTCCTAAAATGGAGATCTTGTAACTAAATAGTTATGACTTCAATTCAAGGATAAAGATATAACTCAAAAAAAAGTTGTTTTTCATTTTTGAATTTTAAAATTCATTTATCTGATTTTATGAATCTAAGATGGACTTTTTTTATCAATGAACAAAAAAGTCTTTTTATAGATCACAGTACAGTGTGCCATTCCAAATTTTTTTATTTAACTATTTGTAGAACTTTCTATTAACCCTTAAACCTTAGGTTGATTTTTCGTCCTGTAAAGAATTTGATTTAGGATTTAGAAAACTAATTTGATATTGGCCTGAACTGAACATCTTGTTTAAGAATTTTTTTTATTTTCTTATTTATTATGATATGACAGATAAGTGTACCGATGAGGAAAATAAGAATCCCCACCGGATAAAACATATTCAAAAAAAAAAGTGAAACCTTGTCTCTTTTTTTTTTTTTTTTTTTTGAAGTACCATTTTCAGATTAAGATTATTTAATCTAGTGTTTGACTATTTCATTGTCGAACAAAAAAACTTTTTGAATTCCCGGTAGAAAGAGACTTCGCTAAGGAAAAAGCTTTCAACGCTGCCCAATAGACCTTCTTTTTCCAAATGTTTTTACGAATACGTTTTTTTGATAGAGAAGTACGCTTTTTTGGAACTGCCATGAAAAATTTGAAAAAGTTATTCATTTCTCTAGTTGAATGTGAAAGACATCTATTGGTATTGGTCAAACAATTCCATTTTTTCTTTTTTTTCTATCTCTGTCTATTTTCGTCGTGCTATATTTATACATGTAAAAAAATACACCGAAAAGTTTAAAAACCCAATCCTTATCTAAAAAATTCCGAATTACTCAAATTACTTTAGTTTTTTATTAGTTGGTCAAGCTCAAAAGAAAAAGAAAAGAAGGAGTACACCTTATTTTTTTTATTTTAAAATTCGAATTAAACTAGTAGTTAATCAAAGGATATATGATTTTCTAAAAGTCATCTTAGTAATTTTGTCTTTTCTTTTAAGTCTATTTCTTCTCCCTGGTATTGAAAGAAAAGTGTGGGATATGCTAGCTTTTTCTACAAAGAAAAATAAATGTCTTTTATTCGAATGAAAGATAATCAGTTCTACCATGAATTAGTTAATGATTATGAATAAACGAACTAATAAAAAAAAAAGAACTAATTCTTTTTTTTTATTAGTGGGCCCGTTTTGGTATGCACCATCCTATTATTTCTATCAAAATAAAGTAATGTAATAACTACTCTATTTTGGTGTAATTATTTGCTCTATGGATATAAATTATCATAATACGTATCGTAATACGTAATAATAATTGAATTTTTTTCTGCATTTTCCTAAAAATCTTACTTATACTTAATATTCAATATTAATAAAATGAATTAGTGTGTTATTTCATTTTAAATATAACTAGTAACTTGATCATATTCATATCATTTGACCAATTCTAACTTCTTGATTTGAATCTTTGAAGTATTGGGTAAAGAAGAAAGATTCAGAATAATTAGGAATCGAAAATTCTATTTAAGTTTTCCATATCTTGATTTTTATTGAACCTATAAAAAGATATAAGAGCCGGTGAATTAGAAAGAATTAATTAAAAATAAAAAGGTTTTTTATGGAATATACATATCAATATTCATGGATTATCCCCTTCATTCCACTTCCAGTTCCTGCGTTAATAGGAATGGGACTTCTACTTTTTCCAACGGCAACAAAAAATCTTCGCCGTATGTGGGCTTTTCCTAGTATTTTATTGTTAAGTATAGTTATGATACTTTCGGTCTATCTATCTATTCAGCAAATAAATAGAAGTTTTATCTATCAATATGTATGGTCTTGGACCATTAATAATGATTTTTCTTTCGAGTTCGGTCACTTAATAGATCCACTTACTTCTATTATGTTAATATTAATTACTACTGTTGGAATTTTGGTTCTTTTTTATAGTGACAATTATATGTCTCATGATCAAGGATATTTGAGATTTTTTGCTTATATGAGTTTTTTCAATACTTCCATGTTGGGATTAGTTACTAGTTCGAATTTGATACAAATTTATATTTTTGGGAATTAGTTGGAATGTGTTCTTATCTATTAATAGGTTTTTGGTTCACACGACCTAGTGCGGCGACTGCTTGTCAAAAAGCCTTTGTAACGAATCGTGTAGGTGATTTTGGTTTATTATTAGGAATTTTAGGTCTTTATTGGATAACCGGTACTTTTGAATTTCGGGATTTGTTCCAAATATTCAATAAATTGATTTCTAATAATGAGGTTCCTTTTTTATTTCTTACTTTGTGTGCCTTTCTTTTATTTGCCGGTGCAGTGGCTAAATCGGCACAATTCCCCCTTCATGTATGGTTACCTGATGCCATGGAAGGTCCTACTCCTATTTCGGCTCTTATACATGCCGCTACTATGGTCGCAGCGGGCATTTTTCTTGTAGCTCGACTTCTTCCTCTTTTTATAATCATACCTTACATAATGAATTTCATATCCTTAATAGGTATAATAACAGTATTATTAGGGGCTACTTTAGCTCTTGCTCAAAAAGATATTAAAAGAGGTTTAGCTTATTCTACAATGTCTCAATTGGGTTATATGATGTTAGCTCTAGGTATGGGGTCTTATCGAGTCGCTTTATTTCATTTGATTACCCATGCTTATTCGAAAGCATTGTTGTTTTTAGGATCCGGATCAATTATTCATTCAATGGAAGCTATTGTTGGATATTCTCCAGATAAAAGTCAGAATATGGTTCTTATGGGAGGTTTAAAAAAGCATGTACCAATTACAAAAACTGCTTTTTTAGTGGGTACACTTTCTCTTTGTGGTATTCCTCCACTTGCTTGTTTTTGGTCCAAAGATGAAATTCTTAATGATAGTTGGTTGTATTCACCTATTTTCGCAATAATAGCTTGTTCTACAGCAGGATTAACCGCATTTTATATGTTTCGGATCTATTTACTTACTTTTGAGGGACATTTCAATGTTCATTTTCAAAATTACAGTGGTCAAAAAAGTAGTTCCTACCATTCAATATCTCTATGGGGAAAAGAAGTACCAAAAACGATTAAAAAAAATTTTCGTTTATTAAGTTTATTAACAATGAATAATAATGAAAGGGCTTCTTTTTTTTGGAATAAGACATATCAAATTGATGGTAATGGAAAAAACAGGATGAACCCCTTTATTACTATTACTCATTTTGGTACTAAAAATACTTTCTCTTATCCTCATGAATCGGACAATACTATTCTATTTTCCATGGTTATATTAGTACTATTTACTTTGTTTGTTGGAGTCGTAGGAATTCCTTTTCTTTTAATCAAGAAGGAATTTATTTGGATATATTATCCAAATTGTTAAATCCGTCTATAAACCTTTTACATCAGAATTCAAATAATTCTGTGGATTGGTATGAATTTGTGACAAATGCAAGTTTTTCTGTCAGTATAGCTTTTTCGGAATATTTATATCGGTTTTTTATATAAGCCTATTATTCATCTTTACAAAATTTGAACTTACTAAATTCGTTTTCTAAAAGAGGTCCTAATAGAATTTTAGGGACAAAATAATAAATGTGATATATGATTGGTCATATAATCGTGGTTACATAGATGCTTTTTATACAATATCCTTAACTCAGGGTATAAGAGGACTAGCTGAACTAATTCATTTTTTGATAGACGAGTAATTGATGGAATTACGAATGGTTTTTGGTCTTACAAGTCTTTTTGGAGAAGGTATCAAATATGTAGGGTGCGGTCGCATCTCTTCTTATCTCTTATTGTATTTATTGTTTGTATTAATCTTTTTATTAATTTATTCCTTTTTGTATTTTTTGAATTTGAATTTTTTTTAAGTTTTCAACAAAAAAAAAATGAATTCTTAATTCTATATTCTTATTCTTCTATTTCTTATTCTATTTAATAATTAATAAATAAATAATTAATAAATACCTTTCTTATTTTTTCAAACCATAATAAAAATGGTTCTTCTTTAAAATATTTCTAACTTCGAATTCTCTTTATTTTGATTCCTATCATATAAGAAGTTTTATAAACTTGGCTATCTTTATAGAATGTCTCTTGAAAGTTGAATTCATCCCTTGTTTTTTCCTTTCCATTCACTCGGATCTCTTCTTCATCGATTTTGTCCGGATCCTCCTTTTCTCCGAAAAAAAGGGAAGGAGAAGGATCTTCTTCGGTGGATCCCTCTTGTTCCTGTTTCGTCCCCTTCGTTTCGAAAGTGTTTCTTTTCTACATCTGTTTCTTCCTCGCTTCCCCCATTTTTCCGTTTTGAGGTTTCTTTGAATTTTTTAGTAACAAAGGGGTGACGGTATCTGCCTACAATAGTAAACACAGGTAATAAATAAGAAATACTAAAGATTCGCAGCAATAGAATTTCTCAATTCTGACACAAGGTACTTATTCGATCGAATAGAATTCTTTTGCTGTATCCAGACTAATACCAATCAACCCATTTCATGAAAAAATGTGACCAATTATACCAAACAACCAAAAACTACTTGTTCAAAAACATCTTGTTGTTGCATCGAAACATAATAAATGTTGACTAATCTGGCTAACATTGAACTTGGGTAAAATGAAATGGTTGATAATTGAAAAATGAGATTATTAGGAAAATACACATGAAAGCTACTGATTAAGCACACCACCCACCACCCACACATTGAATTTCGGAGGTCAGTAGATCCAGTAATCAAAAAAGTGTTGTGATTGTTTTCCAGAAGAAATGAAAACA
>JAGVVM010005577.1:0-27907 GCA_019149425.1 Psidium friedrichsthalianum | reverse complement strand
ATTCATCTCCCAACCGGATGGCTCAACAGGCAAACGATGGACGTGTGAGGTAATACTCCGGTTTACTGTAGACACAACATAATCATATTGCCACTTTGTTCTCCAAGAAGCCCGACCTCTGGGTCCCTTTTCCTTGTACGCTGCTGCCACTACTTTCTTTTTGACCACCTTATTTGCAGTCTTACCCCTTCTCAATTCGGGACTTCCCTTTGACTTTTCTCAAACTCCCGAAACTTGCTGATTATAATGCTCTCTTTGGCGCTCGCAGCGTGCTAAACTCACACCAATCTTCCAGTTTTAATTGCTTACTTGACTGTCCCTTACATGCTCCTGAGAAGAATGTTTTGGAAACCACAATCTCAGATTTGATTTTACTTACTCGTGTTTCCTTCTCGGGCTCCTGGAAGAGACCTTGTGGTGTCCTGGATAGACTCTTCGGGTAATCGTTACTTCAGGCATTCCTCCGTACTTGGTCTTTTCCTTCGGAATAGAATCTATTTTTCGGTATCCTCCCGAAGCTCCCTCGGATCAAATGACTGGTGGGGTCTTGTTAAAACCTCTCGAGGTTCTGAAGTTTCCCCGAATGAAGAAACCTGATCAGTATCTTTCTCTAGTTACCACGGACTAGACGACTTGTGGAGCCCATTCTGAAAAACCTCATCGGGGTCTGATACTTCCCCGAATGAAAGAACCTGATCGGTATCTTCCTCTAGTCCCTCGGACAAAACCCAGGTTACTCTGACCAATGTTGGTCTTGACGATTCAGTCCCTGGTGACAATGAGAGCAATACATCTTCGGTTTGATAACCCGACGGGGTATGAATATTCACCATTCCCGTCATCTTAGGAAAAGGATCTGCATCAACCTCCATATGTGTTTTCCCTTTGTCTTCGGCAAATTTAATCTTGCCTGCCGAATAGCTTCCTGTATCGTCTTCCTGAAGACGATGCAATTAGCTGTGTTTGTGACTGTTGAGTAGTGCCACTTACAATACCTTTTTGTCTGCCAATTCTTCTTTAGATGGATTTTCTGCCCTTCAGCCAATTTTATCATCCCATCTTTCAGCAATAAATCAAATATTTCGTCCAGCTTGTAATGTCAAACGAATAGCTATTTAACTCTTTGGCTTTTACCTTTGCGGACTCCTCATTCTCGCTGGTTTGAGAGCTGGGCACACATACGGTTTGTCTAACACCATTGTAGCCACTGCTATTTCCTTTTCCTCTTCTTATTCCATCAGGATGTCCACTTCGGATTTTTTCCTGACCCCACCAGAGCTTGTCTATTTTCCTTCATTGGCCTTCTATCCTTCTCCTTCAGGAGATGCTCGTACTTCGAGACTCTGGTCGTTAATTGAAAGAGGTCATCAAATGTCTGGCCTTCAAAACGCTCCCGAAGGTTAAACTTCATTCCATTGAACGCAAGGTCAGTAAACTCCTTTTCGGTAAGGGATGTCAGGCATCGGTTTCGTGACTTCTTAAACCGAGCAATAAACTGATCTGCAGTTTCACCAACATACTGGTGCATTCTCGCTAAATCGGTTACCGACACTTCGGGTACTGACCGATAAAATTGAGAATGGAACTGCCTTTCCATTTCAGCCCATGTCTGGATCGAGTTTGCTGGTAAATTGGTGTACCAGGTGAACGCTGTCTTAGACAACGACAGAGGAAATAGCTTGAGCCTCAGTACTCATTCGTCCCTGCCTCTCCACACTGCGCTAAAAATCGTCCTATGTGTTCCACGGTTGACTGGTCTTCTCACCAGTAAGACAGCGAAGTCTGGCGTTTTAAATCCCCTAGGGTAGGGATATTGTCCACCCAGTCTAGGTGTGGCTTCCTATAGACCGGCCTCGGAGCACCCCTGTCTACTCCCAACTGCTGGAGCACTATCTCGGCCACCCGATCCGAATTCCATGGCCTCATATTCTGCTGACCGGCCCACGCCTCTTGCCCCCTAAGATCGATTGGTAGGGGTCTGTCTATTCCTTGGTTTTCCGTGTTAAAGTTGACTGGTGGTACTGGTCTACATGGTTGATTCCATGCCCTATGGATATGGCGGAACTCCAAGAGGCCTTATTGGCTCAGGATTGGGCACATTCGGTATCGGATGCACATTCTGGGCATTTGGGTTGGTTGCATTTCCTTCGGCCGAACCGCCTTGTGGGAAGGTATACCCACTGACTCCATTCACCAAGTTCATTTGAGTTGGATTCTCTGGCCTTGGGATGATCCTGACTGGGGAAGGTTGGAAATGGGCTCCTCCACTACCTGGCCACCACAGGTGGACCATACATTGGAGGATAAGGCATAGCCATAGAAGCATTACCTGAAAAGGGGGTCCTTGAGACAATGACCCCGGTCGCGATATTACGTCGTTTATCGCATTGACTACCATTGGCTTGATAACGTCGGTGACGTGGCGGATCATATGGTTGGTCAATTCATTTTGCTGCTCTTCAAACATTCTCTTCATCGTGGCTACAGTGTAGCATCTAGTGCTAATGCACGAGCCTGATCATCCGTCAACTGCCATGGTATGTCCATCATTAGCTCCGCCTACCACATTAGCTGCAGAATGCTCGGACTGGTTACCATCACCTGGATTGTTGGTGTTGTCATTCTGACCATCCATTTGATTCCTTGTTCTCACCATTTTTTTCAAAACTCACCACACTTGTCCCACTGGGCGTGCCAAAAAGATGTTCGATCGATTTGTGATCGGGAATATCTTTCACCGAAATTCGTATTTCGATTTTATTAAGAAGGGTTCTGTGGCTCTGTTCTGATGAAAAATGGACGAACTGTGTGAATGGGATAGTGACTGATGAAAGCGTGGAAATTTGGACGATTTACGACTACGATACTCCTACTTGCAGAAATTGGTAAATAGATTACTGGAATCTGAAAGTACAGGTGATGAAAAGTGCGGAGGAAAGCTAAAACTAGGCTGCGAACAACAACGAAAGCTTAAGAACTTTAAGGAAAACAGAGTGTTTTTTCTGGATGGTTGTCCCTCTTTTCCTTCTTTCTTCTGGATATTTATTCTTCTTACGTTGATAACCGCTTGAGCAGTTATCCCTTGATTTCAAACCTTGAATTCTAGCGCCATTACTTGTCTTTTTCAACCCACGATCCTCAAAACTGATCCGTGCGAATTGGAAATCATGTTCTTCGTGGTTCATAACTGTTCGCGCCCATGAGTTTTGCTTCGCGCTCCCCGACTTTCGATATGAAACTTCATACTGCGTGATATGCCGAACTCAAGTACAGCATTCCTTTTATTCGGAATATCTTCAACCCTCCCGAATGTGTGTGCGCATCCCGAATACGTAGCAGTACTTTTATAGCCACAAATCTGATATTATGCTAGTGGGACTTATTTGGACAACCGAAGGACAAAATTTCCTAAATTAATTGTGAAAAAATGGCCCAAATGTTGCAAAATCACAAAAGCTAACCCTTTAAAAGAATAATATTAAGCAGAATAATATTTTTTAAACTCGCGAAAGGATTAGCTATAATTTAGTAATTTTATGAAAACTGCTAGCCTACGGTCTGACAGTATTATCAATTATTTTTTACCACACGATCTCACAATTAATTAGTATTTTATCCAAAACACGCGATGGTGATGTGTGGATCTACGATTAAAATTGTACCGTGGGAAGCATTTCCCAAATTTTTTTTCTTTTGTTTAATTATGCGTAATTTTGGAAAATTAATCATCTCTATGTTCTTTAAAGAAAGCCCCTTCAATGAAAATCAAATGAACAATCATCCGGTTCCCAAGAAATGCTTTTGTGGTCAAGAGTTGATCGTCATTCTTCATAAAACTGATGAAATCGTCAGTTAATAATTTTCCTTAAGGTTATTAGAATTAAAATCTAGTCTTTCCTTGATTACTCCTATAGCTTCGAGAGGTCGCGCACAATAGAAATGCAAATATTCCAAATTCAAGTACATAATAACGCCTTTAGGGTAAGAATGATAACTATTCTATTTATTCATTTCTGTTCCAAACCTATTTCTAGAACATATTTGGAACGAAAATCCGTTTGGTAACACAATTTCATTTTTCTATTTCTGAAACAAAAATTTGTTTCAGAAATAGATTTGGAACAAAAATGAGAAGTTGAAATTTTTAGCTTCTCTATTTCTAAAATATAAATGAGAAATAAGAATTCTTCTCATTGCTCAATCCCTCTATCTTATGCATCGCCAGCTATCGGCCCGCTGGCCGCTGGTTCGCCAGTCTCCAATTCGTCGATTGTCGGTTCGCCGATCGCCAGTTCATAGTTGCCTTTCGCAAGTCCTCCTTTTCGTCGTTCATCAGTCGTCAGTAATCTTAGAAATTTTGACAGATCAGTACAACAAAATCGTCAATATCATGAGATCAGTTCCGCCATTCGCCGATTTGCCGATCGCTGGCAACTCTAGAAATTTTATATTATTATCAAACGATTTTCTATTCTAAGAACAAAAATTTTGTATCGCTATCAATGGTGTTTATCTGCTCAGAAACTCATTCAAAAAATGGAAATAGAAAAATCTATTTCTGTCTAGAAATTGATTCCATAAACAAAATGATTATCATTTACACCTAGTATCTCATGAAATTGACGGCTTCGTTGAATTGATCTGCCAAAATTACGGTTAGCTACACCATTGAAGTCGACCTTTCACCCTCATCGAACGGCTTCAAACACATATATTATGTCCTGCGACATGTATGCCTTAGCATTACAGTTGTTCAATCGGCCAGCCGGCCCGGCCTTATGCCAAAAATGTTCTCAGCTAGACAACGTTACGTTGCATGGTTTCGTGCTGCTTTGGTTGGGAAACTCTTTAGATCAGCTCGACCAGAAGATGAAGTCGTGATCTAAGATCAAGACCTTCCAGCTCCCCGCTCAAGTTATCTCCTACTTCAAAAAGGAGGAGGAGTTCATGAGTTTTCTTTCTTTTTATTATTAAAATAAGCCTCGAATTCGAGTTCGAAGCTGAAAATCTAACATTTTGAAAATAAATAAATAAAATCCGTTGAAAGGAAAAGGAGTATACGGAATCATCTTTCCTTTTGTGCGGTGGATCTCTGCCATTAAACCTGGAAAGTTGAACACAGACTTTGATTTGCACTTGGACTCGGTCAACGCGCGTCAGCTGAAGAAAGAATGATAACATAAGGAACTTCCAGGTTGGATTCGGCCAAAGAAAAGATAAAACAAGAAAGTCCAAGTTTGAGATTTTGTTGACCTTTACCACTTGGATTCCGTTTCCATTTTGTTGTGGCTATCTTCCCGCTGGAAATCTTACACTTTCTTTGGCGGTGGGTTTAATATAAACACTTCCCAAGATTTGTTTATAGAAGATCTCGAAAAGAGATTGAAACGCCGGCTTGAGTTAGAGTGCTTGGTAGAGGGACTTCGAGCAAACGAAGATTCTCTCCATGGAATTTACTAGGATAATTCTTGAGCTCTAGTGGAGAAATTCTCATGGCAAGAATTTACATTTTAATTTCTTCGTGAAATTGTGAAATTATTTCGTAAGAAATTATAGGTTAAACACTGTGTGCGTTATTAAATATAATTAGGGCTAGAAAACGCCGAGAGTATTTGATTTACTCGAATGTGGCTTTTGATCTCCGTGCGTCGCTTGTTCTATAGAAGAATTCATTACTATTTTCCTCGTGAACGTAAGTCTCTACGACCGAATCACGTATATTTAGTGTCCAATTTATTTTTTTGGTTCTGTCTATTTATTGTTAGATCGCTTGTTCCACTCAACACTTTTCTTGCGCTGGAAGGATGTAGATTCGATCGACTACCGAGTGCATATACAACCATTTCGTCAATTTATCCAGCATTAAGGAACCAAACTATGACTGCTTGATCGGGGCGAGGAGGTTCCGAAGCCAAACTTCCGTAGCACGCATTTCTCTAGCTTCAGCAAACAAGGTTACATAGAAGGGTTGGACTATTAGCACTTTAGATATGTACACAACGAGTACAGTACGTCAAAGGAAACGATGACGTGTCCTAATTCAGCTACAATTTCTCCATCACTTGCTCATCAAGCACAATCTCAGCCAGTTACAATCTCTCCATCACTTGCTCATCAAGCAAGATCAATTCTTTCCAAAGAGACGAGATCATGATTGTGTCCTTCATTAATTCTATAACCCTAACTTCTATTATATAAAGACACCACAATGCATAGCCGAAGCATGTACAAAGTATTCTATCAATGAAACACAAAACACTTATTAGCATTCACCACCTAATCAGATCTTGTTAGTTTATTGTTTTCTTCACACCGTAGAACATGGTCCTTCGGCGAGCTGTGACGAGCTTTTTTTAGCAATACAAAATAACTCGGCTCACAATTCAAGCGGAAGCGGCGGCCTTACACACCGGCAGGTCCTTCTCCGCGTTGGGCGGGATCCGGAGAATGGGGTTGCTCTCGAAGAAGTTGACTGGTTTCAGATCGAAACTGGACGACACCGTGGGCATGATCGGGAAGTCCTCCTGACACGGAATGTGATGGAAGCCCAACGTGTACCACACGACAATGTCCTTGTTCTCGATCGGCCGATCCCTGCAATTGAACAACATTTCCGGTGAATGCACAAGTCTCGGAATCTGAGACCATTTGGCCTGGGCTCGTCCCGGTGCCAGCAGGTCAAATCACACGCGGTCTAGCTGAAATTTGAATTTAACTCAAATGTGTGTACAGCAAATGCTAGATCACACCTGTTCGACCACACAGCGAGAGTGTCCTCGCCCTGGCTCTGGTAAGAGAATAGCCCGCCTGCCCATTGCTCGGTCCGATTATAGGGGGTGACCCATATTTGGTTGTTCGTGAACGCGGCCCGCTTCTGAGGCGGGTCGTCGTGGGCCAAAAGGCTAGCCGCGGTCCCCGCGGGGACAACCTTGTACCCCACGGGGTTCCCGACCCGCGTCTTCTTGTTCGAGTTGACGACGTGGAATTCGGACGGATCGTAGAGCTTGAGCTTCACTTGGGCGTCCTTCTCGGTCTTGGCCACGTTGCGGATAGCTTTCAGGTAGCTCCTCCTGGGCGACTCACCGGGGGAAGTCTCCTGCTTCTGGATGTTCACGTTCACGAAGGAATTGTCGGCGCCGTCGACGTCCATGTCGAGATGGAACGTGACATAGTGATCGTGGATGACGCCGATGACGTTTTCAGAGAGGAGCGTGCCGTAGAGGTATTCCTGCCCGGGGACGTCGTCAACGTTGGAATAGGAGCTGCCCTTCACCATCAGAATACCGCTGAGGCCAACCTGCATTTTTTTAGGTCATCGACAGATACACAAAGTTCATCCCTCCAAAGTCCAGTGTGTGCGGATTTCACGTGTCACAAGGAGGGTAAGCGCCAGTTTTTGAAGGCTTAATTGTCAAGGATTCGTGAAAAAATCGCTTGAAGGAATCACATAGGTCACTGTCGCATGTCCATTCAAATCATTTTCAAGACTTCACCTTAAGTTGAAATGTAACGATGCATTTGAACAGCCAGGCCTTTCTTAGTTTTTGACAGTTCTGGCGGAGGAATCGTATTTTCCACGATAAGTGGGACCCACATTAAGATTTTTCTAAACTTTGTAATTGGACACGATCCTTCACAACTTGATAAGCCTGATTAGCCTACTGATGGAATAGATCAACGACAAGGACCACTATCTTGGACCTACGAAGCCAGGTTGCACCATGTAAAAATGTTTGTCACTTTAGTTACTTATTATAGGCACTTGACAAAGCCTACTCCAACTTTCTAACCCAGCTCAGAACAAGTGGTTCACCGAAAAATTAAACTAGAAATTCGAAAACAAACAAAGGGGAAAAAGTTGTGGAAATTGGAATATTCAAAGTGGGCCCAAAGCGGGACGGACGCAATAGGAAAAAGCACTAACCTTGACTCTGATTAGCCCATCTGTTTGGAACTCCCAATCCACGATGTAATCGTAGTTCGCCACTGACGCTGCCATTCTAACCACTAACGTCACTTTTGGCCTCACTTCCCTTATCTGCATATAAAACCCAAAATAATAATAATAATAATAATAATAATAATAATAATCGAGCATAACAAAATATCTCCGTGGCTGAATTCACAACAACAACAACAATAATAATCTCCAGAGCACAATGGTAGAACTTCATCATGCGATTATGTGGCTTTAACGATTTATAATGTTATTTCGATAACGGGTGATTGACCCGGAACCCGTACCCCCATGCCCGTGATCGGGCTCTCGGAGTGCCTCCACCCGATGTCGCCCGCGTAGCTCTCGTAGATGCACACCATGCCGGACCTCACGTACGGCGTCCCATCGCCCGCCGCGAACACGCCGTCCATGAAGTAGGCGTTCCTCGGGCAGTCGTTGAGCGGGTCGAGCGGCATGGCCTGGAGCCCGAACCCGTATTCGCCCGCGTCCATGTACGTCTTGAAGTACCACGCGTCGGTCGGGTCCATGTAAGGGACGAACAACTCCGACGTGAACCCCTTGTACATCACATCCCTCAGTTGGCTGCTCTCCGGGTCACGCACCCTGGCCCGCGAGATGATCACCCCGGCTCTCGGGTCGGGCTTCACGTGGAATTCCCAGTTCGCCCACTTGACGACATGCCCGTCCTCGACTGTGAAACTCGGGCCTTGGGGCTGCTCGATGGAAATCGGGTTGATCAGGCGATAAGCCTGTCGGTTTTGATCGAATTGCGAGAATCGATAATCGGTGTTGGCGGCGGAGGGGATTGGTATGTCGCGGCCTTTGTCTGTGATCTCAACCACGCGCTTCGTGTCCAAGTCGACCGAAAACGGTCAGCCCCTCGATCGGTCGCATGTAGAAATTGGCCGTGTCCTTGGTGGAGTAGCACTGGACTTTGATCAGCCTCCCCCTCCTCGGCCCCGCCGAACCAGCCGCCCGATATCGGCAGGCACGCGAGATCGGCCAGGTCGACCCCACGTGCCAACACCGTGCGGTTGAACTCCGGGTCCGCGAGCGGGGCCCACGTGACCGATGTCATGTCCTCTATGGTCATCGTCGGGTAGCCAGAAGAGGCCCGGCCCCCCTGCGCTGTCACTTCGGCCGTTGTCGAGGTCGACGGCCAGCAGGTGCGACTCGCCAGCGACGCGCGCGACGACGGAGCCCTTCGGGAGATGGGGTCGCCCTTCCGCCAGGCGAGGACGAGGGCTTGTCGGGCTCCTCGAGGACGACGGAGTGGAGCGCGTAGGGGGCACGGTTGGCGAAGAGTGGGTGGGAGAGGAGGAGGTTGCGGACGCGGCTGAGCTCGCGGAGGTTAGGGGTCGAGGGGTGTTGCGGGGGTGTCGGAGACGTTGGGAGCGGGGGCGGGGCGCGGGGTTCTTGAGGTTGGTGGGGGGTTTGGCTTTGCTTGGAGCGGAAGCGGTTCTTGGAGGAGGTGCACCAGGGGGAGGTGGCGTCGCAGTCGAGGAGCTCCGCCGTGTCGGGCAGCGGGGACGGAGGTTGACCCAGGTGAAGAGAAGGATCAGGGATATGCAGAAGAATAGTAACATCGCCGGAGGAACTGCCTTGCCTCCATCCCCCTCTCTCTCTCTCTCTCTCTTCTCCTTTCCAGAGGGTTTTTCCGAGAGGCAAGTGTTGGGAGGAGGACTGAACTTGTCGACTTTTCCAAGAGAGAGGGTGCAGATTAATAGACTTTGCTGAAGATTACGCACCGCCGGGGTCAGGCTAAGGCTCTACGCTCAGTTCCTCCGTTGTCGGCTCTTGAATGCCGGGGGGAAATTCTAAAGGGAGTTAGGAAAAAGCACATGAAACGGGGAAACTTTTTAAAAAAAATTATTGAAATATTTATCAAAAAAAATATAATCGGCACCTCCAGCCGGTCAAAATTGCATGGATATCGAAATTAGCACAAATATAAAAATTTTAGACTTAAATAACAAAAAAATCATGATTTAATTGACACAAGTGCAATAATATTTATGAGTTTTTTTGGTAATTTTCCCATTATGTGCCATTCTTTTTTATGCCGCCGTCAATTGTATTTTGCAGCAGATTCTGTGAGCCAGACATCTAATAGGAATTATGGTGCAAAACGTGTGATCAACATGTCTTATTTCGTTGAGTAATCGGTACAATATACGGTACACAAATCCGAGATATATAATATATACAAGAAGAAAAATGCCAAAGTTATGATAAATAACAAACCATACAGGTAATACGGATAAAATGATAATATAAAATCCTCGTTGCAAATTATCAGCTAATTGAAGCAATCCCGTCCATCCTTCTCCCCACCTTTATAAAGTGCATAAAGGACATATTAATTAGGAAACAAACAGCTACGTATTCGGCTCATCAAACGAGAAGAGAAAATTGAGGGTTAAGTGCAAACTTGTATTGTGTGATTGAGTGCATATATCGTATATGTACATCAGAACTACCTATATATGTTAAAGATGCACAACAAGAACCCGATGCCTTCACCCTGAAGATCTCTAATACGGAGCTCAAGTGCGAACCCGTAAAGATGTTTGAATAAATCAATCTTCACTCAAAAATTTGAAATAATGAGTTATGAGCTAATTAAACTATATTAACTACTCAACACCGCGCTGCATCAATTATTCGATATAGGTTCTTTTTAATATAATTTATATGTGTATTTTCAACAATAGTAAAAGTGTCCTTTAACAAGCACGGCAGGGCTAATTCTTGTCCACTTTGGATGCGTATTTTGTCGTGCCCACGGGGCCATGGATAGCATTTTCTTTGTCCAGGCAAGCCAATGACTTTAGTGCGTGATATTTGCTGTAGATATACTCTTAAAGCAGCACTCTCCAGCTACCTAGTACCTACTACTTATCAGATTCCCTAGTATTTATTTACTAAGGGCCTGTTTGGTAACGTTTCTGTTCCTTGATTCTGTTCCATCTACATCAACATCGCCTTTATCCCAAATCAATTGGGATCGGTGATCGATGAACCCAAAGCGAAAAGCTTAAAATATACTAAAATAAAATAAAAGACATGGGTACCCCATAAATAAATAAATAAATAAATAAAAAGACTAAACGGAGTACTCTGGAACATAGGAAATCCTCCCCTCTACAATGCAGATAGCTTTCCTCCACTCCGTCCTAAGATAGACCGTACGTTAATCTATTTCTCACTCCATTAAATTTTATTTTATTACCTTCCCCCAAGTAAGTTTCGGCCAACCTTGTCCTTTTTTCATATCGTGTTCTCGGTAACACACTTCTGTTCTTATCAGAGCATCTAGGGGTCTACGGAGAATATGTTCAAACTATCTCAATCTATGCTCTCATCTTCTCTGCCACCGATGCTATTCCAACTTTTCGTCAAATATCAGTAGCACACTTCTGTTCCTCTGATTTTGTTCCATGTAACAAAAAAAATTAAAATATGTTTGGTAACACAAATTATCCTGATTCCGATTCTACTCCCCGGAACACTTTTGAACAAAAAATAAGAACAAAAAAAGTTGATTCTCCAAAAAAAAATAGTTTTAAGAATAAAAAAGGCAGCGATAGTCTTCTCTCACTTTTGTCGGCCACCCGTGAGGCGTGGGCCAAGTCAACCCGACCTGGTCTGAATAATTTTTTAATGAGAAGTTAGGAAATTAATAAAAAAAATTAGAAAATGATTAAAAATTCCAAAAAATGGAAAATTCTTAAAATTCTCAGAAATTAGAAAAAAAAAGAAAAAATATCAAAAATTAGGAAATAGGTCATTTCAAATGGCCAATCCTATTTTTTTTTAACAATTTTGCCTTTCGATTTCTCCCAAATACGATTTTGCTACTCATAGGCAAATCTTTCTGAAAATTCCAAAAATTCTCAAAAAGTAGGAATTGGTACATTCAACTAGCCAATTCTATTTTTGGTGATTTTGCCTTCCGATTTTTCCTAAGCCCTACATGATTTGCTGCCATAGTACCACCATCTGCATGGCATTCAAGGGTAAAACTGAGCCACTTATGTGGCAGAGATGAATTTTATTCATTATGAGTAATAAAAGATAATCGGAGTCACCTCTTTCATGCTTGGCATATGCATAGCATCAAGAGAAGCTTGGAAAAATAACAATTTTAGCGTATTATCCTTCCAAGGAATAAATCTAAAGTATCCCAATTTTGGCCAAAAATTTCATGATGCAAGAGCATCACAATTGTAGGGTCCGAGAAAAGTCATCAAATGTGATTATATAATTATTTTTTTAAAAGACAAATTGAGATTAAATTTTATTTTTTAGAAAAAGAAATTTTATGTAATTACCAAACGAGTTTTGATTCTCTAAAATTCATCCAAAAAGTAAAAAAAAAAATTGATTCTAATCATAATTAACTTTTTGGAGTATAAACGTTACCAAATATGCCTTTTAAGTGTCAAAATCCAACTGAACCCATGTTAGCTTTGATGACTAAGAAACAATATATATGAATTGATTATTATTCACATGGAAGAAAGCATTCTTTATGCCCCCATCTCCCTGCCACGAGGAATTGATTATTATTCACATGCAAGAAAGCATTCTTTAACCCTAGGATGCTCCACCGATCTCCCTGCTCCTATATATATATATATGATTATTATTATTCACGCATTCTTTAAAGGGAGATCTTTAATTCTTTAACCCTAGGATGCCCCCACCGATCTCTCTCTCTATATATATTATATATTCTATATATATAATTGGATGATAATTATTCATATGGAAGAAAGCAACCTTAACCCTAGGATGCCCCACCGATCGCCCTGCTACGGGGAGATGACAAGAATCTGGTGGAACTCCAACATGGACCTGTGAACTTTCTTCGGGGAAAAGGCTAGGAGACGTGACAAAAAAACACTGACTAGGGTGCCAATAACATAAATTTTTTTTTTTTGGGTGCCTCTTTATAGAAATTGTAAAGTGCAAGGTATCTGTGTGCGGGTGCCCTCACCCAGTATCTTTGATATTCCAGTGGCTGGAGGTCACCTTTCGATCCCGTATAAAATAAGGACAATTTTGTCGGCTTGGCGTTTGTTTCGTCCGGCTTTCGATTTGCGGATATGGATGGTGCTCTAAACCTAGAGAAAGCGAATTGAGATAGGGACTTGGCTGCGTTTGAAAAGGCTTTCGGATAAAGCATTGAAAAAATACAAATGCTTCTATTCTGGTAAAATATAAAAATTATTTAATAAACTGTAATTAAAATGTGCGACAAGAAAATTTGAAAAAATGTTATTTGATAAATATATATTTAAAAATTTATTTAATGTGATATACTTAGATTTTTTTTATTTTAATTTGTTTAAAGTTGGGAAGGAAAAAAAAACAATGATCATCACTCCGGCATCGAGGACATCCCCACCCTAAAGCAGCCCATTGACCCCTCCCGCGTCCGCCTCCTCATTCGGAGGCCACATCATCCTTGTCCTCCTCCTCCACCGCCTGCCTCTTCCGGCTTCGCCGCCTCGGCCCCCTCACCCATGACTCCGACAAGAACCGCGCCCTCATCTCCTCCATCGACGCCCGCCCCCTCCTCCTCGACATCCTCTTCTCTGATCCCTGTTCCGAGCCCTCCGAGTTGGGCCACGAGTCGCTCGCCCTCCTGGCAATGCTCCAGCTCACGCTCACGAGTCCTCTTAGCCGGCTCTTCAATCTGGTCGTCATTATGCCACCGATGCAGGCGCGAATGAGCTGTCATGGACAAGCCACCCTTCCGGCGTTGCTCGAAGCACACGACGGTCATGGACAAGCGACAAACGTCTGAACGCGTTCGGCCATGGATGGACAGATCTGGATGGACAAAGATGACGACGGCCAGGGACGAAGGACGTAATGGCAGATCTGGAGGCTGGAAAAAAAAAAAAAAAGGACCGGAGGGGTGCCTCCGGCTCCGTTCTCATTCATGGCTACAAGCTTGCCTTGTCCATGGCTCGCGAGGCGCCTCATCCACAGATTTGGCAACCGCGGATTGTTCATGGCCGCGAGTTTTGACGGCGAGCTCCAAATCCCGTCCATGGACGAACAAGGTTGACAACGAAAGCTTTGCTTTGATGGAGTTGAAGTTGCAGACCGCAGCCATGGATGATGGAGGAGCAGCAGAGAAAACAGGCCGGACAGAGGACAAGGAAGGATCAAAGAGGAAGAAAGAGGATGATCCTGAAGGTGTCGGACCGCGCAACGGAGTACGCGGCGGGGGCGCTGCTGGCTTTATGCTCGGCGTCGGAACGGTGCCGGAGGGAGGCGGTGGCCGGTGGACGCCGGCATGGTGGCGCTATTGCTGCTGGCGCAGATTTAGGATTTCTATTTTGAATGAAATGGCTAAACTTGAAATTATAAAAATTTGTGAGGATAATAAAGACAAAAAGAAAAAAAAAAAAAAAAAAGGTCATTCTCGGTATCGGGAATGCTACAAAGCCGAAGCAGCCTTGGGCTTTTAGCCTTTTGAAGGTTTATTTTCACTCATAATGCTTTGAAATTTTTTTTCCAAACACCTAGACTTTGGCCAAAACTCCTTGAAAAGGCTCTTCCCAAGGCAGCCTTACTCTTTCTCGGCAATTGGCCAGAATGGGTCCAGAAACAGACTCGTTCGATTGAGTACGTTCGTGCCAATTTTGACCATATTAACACCAAGCTACTCTTTGTTCCACGCATCATCTGTACAATTCTAGCCTAAACGTTAAGTTATTATGTTTTTGAGATCTGCTGCAAAATAGGGGTGAGAGGATTCTCAACCTTGGAACCGGATGGCTGACCAGAAGGGCTAAGCTCTCAATTTGTGGATTAGGAACCAGCCACCTGCTCCCGTAACCATCGAGAACTAGCTGTATCTCTCAAAACTTTTCTTTCTTTGTTTTTTTTCTATTCTTTCCGGACTGAGTATTATTGCATAGTCTAAGCTACTACACGAGAGCACGAGGGAGGCGTAAGCAATGCGTGACTGAGATTACTAAAAGAAGCGAGAGTTCGAGGCATGAGCGACGACCTGTGTAATTGAGTCTTAGCCGAAAAGAATAAGAATTAGTTATTTTGAAAATCGGATAGTACAATTAAAAAAAAAAAATCGATCCAGCCAAGCGATCCATAACTTGGAACCGAAACCAGACTGATATCATTAGTTCCAATTTTAGGAATCGGGAACTCCGATTCATTGCGATTTCTTTTGCTCACCCCTAAATGCAACTATTACGCTTTCATCTCTGTTATTTGCATGAGATCTTATGCATTGCAACATGAAAATATAATAGCATCGACGAGAACGAAAGAGCAATTATGATGAAGCGGCATCGTGCACACGGGAGTCCTTTTCGAGTTGGCGCAGCACGGAGTATGGGATTGCTCTCAAAGAAGTGATCGGCTTCAGATCGAAGCCAACTGGGACGGTCGGCATCCACCGGGAAGTCCTCTTGCACGGGACGTGGTAACCCCGAGGGTGTACCACAGCACGATAGTCGCGGTCCTCGATAGTGCGGTTCCTGTTCGATCCCAGAAAAGACGTTCCATGTTGTGTAAGTACAAGACGGCTTGAATATCCAGGAAATAGACAGAGACCATGCAATTGTCAAATCAATTATGATCTGGACGTGTCCGATATATAATCTGATTCGATGGTTATCGCTACTAGCAAATAAATGCTATAAATTTGACAATATTTATGAAATTTTGTACCTCTCAGACCAGGTAGCCAAAGTGTTGTCTCCTCTGCTTTGATACGCCAGGAGTCCACCGGCCCACTGTTCGCTCCGATTATATGGAGTCACCCAAATCTGAATTTTTTTTTTCCCCAAAAGAAAATAAAGATTACTTCTTTCAATGAACTCGGCAAATATTTCTTCTGTCAATACTAATCAATTGTATAATTTCTGGGAATTACCGCAAGAGAACCGGCATTACCTGGTTATTAGTATAGCATTTCGGAGCTGCGGAGGATCGTCGAGATCAAGCAAGCTCGCCGCGTTTCCCTCCGGGGACCACCTTGTCCCCGCCGGGTTCCCCAATCTAGGACCGCCTCGACGGATTGATCACGTGAAACTCCGCCGGGTCGTACAGCTTGAGCTGGATCTTCGCATCTCCCTCCGTCCGAGCCCACACGGCGGTGTGCCTTCCAATAGCTCTTCCGAGGGGATCTTCCGGGCGGGGCCTTCTCCTTCTCGAGGTGGACGTTGGACGAAAGAGTGGTTCGAGCCGTCGATGTCCATGTCAAGGTGGGAACGTCATGAAGTGGTCATGGACAACACCGACGACGTTCTCCGACACGAGGGGCCCGGTCATTTCGTACTCCTCGGCACGTTCTTTATGTTCTCGAACGGAGCTCCTTTCACCATGAGCATGCCGATAGACTCACCTAAATGCGGATCATTCCATCGTTAGCCATTTTCCATTTCAAAGGATCAACTCATGGGGACGACACATGGCTTGTGGCTAACCTTGACCCGAATCAAATCCGTCCGTTTGAAACTCCCAATCGAAAATGTAGTCAAATTTCCTACTGACGATGCCATTCGAGCACTAGCGTCACCTTTGGCTTGACTCTCCAATCTGCGCTAAATTTTGTTATCGATTTAGAATCATATCTTACCATTTTTACAAGCGGAGAGCGCAAGCTCAATAAGACTTTTAAGATCGTGACTTCATATATATGTTGTACCTCCAATCCAGTGAGAGGGCTCTCGGAGTGACGCCAACTGATATCGCCGCGTAGCGCTCGAACAAGCATATCATGTGGATTGGACATAGGGTGTCCCGTCGGACCGGCCAAAAATGCCGTCCATGTAGTATGCATTCCTAGGGCAGTCATTTAGTGGCACAAGTGACATGGCGGTCACCCCATGCCAAATTCACCTACGTCCCAAAAGACAAACGCAAAAATATCATGCAGGAAGCAAAGAATCAAGGGACATATGCGATGATAAATTGGCATTTAACAAAAGACAAGATTTTTCGGATTCATTTATCGAAAAAGTTCCCATATCTCTCTAGCGACCCCTCTAATTGCAGCGGCCGACCGTTTGCTTGTTTGCCGAATTGGCATGGTAAATCGAGTTTCGATAGGTTGTGTATATACTAGCTTTCATGCAGGCGTTAAGGTGCAATTACTTTTGCGATGATATTATAAAAACTTCTATTCGTCGCATTTATTTGTTCATATTATTAGGTGATATTAATGGTTGCCGGAGTCGATGGCGGCCACGGTTAAAGTGACGGCCCGCGATTAGATGAGCTAAATTTAGAAAAGGGTAGAGAGAGGATATGCTAAGATTTTCTAATTGCGACTAAATTGTGGGTGTAAGTATGATTATATTTGGGCCAACAATGATAAATAGAAAAAAGGTGAAGATAAGCTCTTAGGAAAAGGGAAAATATTTGAGTGTGGGTCCGTCCAGGTTCAATCTGGACTGTCAAAGCTGTCTACGAGATTCTTTTGCCTTGTCCTATTCATGATGGCTATCTCGCGACAAAGTTGTCGTGCGAAATCTGACCGTCAAAGCTGAAGAGACAAAATTTCAAACGGAAAGAGTGTCCAAAAAAAAAAATTCTTTAAACCTATTTTCAATTCAATCCTAAATTTTTTTATCGATGCCAATTCAGTCTTAAACATTTTTATATTGGTATTAATTCAACCTTAAATCTTTAGTGGCGTCAATTCAATCCTAAACATTTGATATTGTGTTAATTGAGTCATTCCGGCAAATTTTGATCGGAAATTCGCTTACGTTGGCGTCATTGTCCTACATAGTACGGCTGGCATTGACGTGAATTTTTTACTATTATTTTAATTTTTTAATAATTTTTTAATGATGAGAGAAAAGAAAAAGAAGAAAAAACC
Source organism: Psidium friedrichsthalianum (assembly GCA_019149425.1). Classification (NCBI taxonomy): domain Eukaryota; kingdom Viridiplantae; phylum Streptophyta; class Magnoliopsida; order Myrtales; family Myrtaceae; genus Psidium; species Psidium friedrichsthalianum. The sequence continues at coordinate 10,073 of JAGVVM010005577.1, read as the reverse complement.
AAAATATATATTAAAAATTATTTAAATATTTTTTAAAAAATATTTATTTCATGTAAATAATCGAGTCCACGTTAGCGAATTTCAAGCCAAAATTAACCAATTGACTCAATTAGCATAAATATAAAAAGTTTAAGATTAAATTGATGTTAATAAAAAAAATATTTAGGACTGAATTAACATAAATAAAAGATTTAGGATTAAATCAATATCAATGAAAAAGATTTAGGACTGAATTGATATCAAAAGAAAATATTTATAACTAAATTGACATCGATGCAATAGGTTTAAGGCTTTGCTTTTTACACTTTTCCCAAATTTTAATCAATTGATTGACGAAGAATGATCGACCGTGGGATCGGAAATATAACTGTCAACCGTGAGATGGGCGCATGATGGAAATTGTCTTTAGTAAACCATCGAGGGCCACATGATCTCACGTTGACGTGGAAGTTTAACTGCCTTGCTCCACTTTGAAGCGGTCTGTCTCAGTCCTTTCAATATGGGATCATTGCTTACACACGGAAACGGAAAAAATAATAATCTTGGGTATGTGAAAATGACTTACCAACGATTATTAAGGCGGAAGAAAAAGGTAATTATCTTAGGGGTGAAGTGTAAATAAATTTGTGTACAAATTATTGATAAATCAAATTTAACTTCTGTACTTCTTTGGTCTTTCGTTAAAATTTTATGGGGGACGATGAGATTTCTTTTTCATTTTCAAACAATAAAATCATTGAGGTAATATGCTATAATGGTAACCTAACGTTCAATCCTTTTTAGGAAAAATTCTAAATAAGAGCCTAAAATGTTATATTTCTCAAATACGGCTCTTAAATGAATCTTATTGCAAATAAGAATATCAAGTGCCCTCATTTAAGGGCTTAAGGTGCACCTTGATTTAAATAATTGTATGAAGTGGTCCCACCGGTTTCGAAAAAAGAGTTGAATCACGGTTGTCAAAGAGCATTTTAGTCCTTTTTTTTTTTGTTTTTTTCTTCGTCCTTTTTTCCCTTTTCATTTTAAATTTTTTTAAAAAAAGATAAAACTGAAAAAAGGAAAAAACCAAGCTCTCTACTTGTGGCCATCGCCCTATCGGTGGTGGGTGTGGCAACTGCGGCTAGCCCTCTGCTTGTATTTTTTTTTGTTTTTCTAAAAAAATTTTATATATTACGTCCTTGATATCTCAAAAATAAAAAATATGTATTTAATTTTTCAAAGTAATAAAAATTTAAATTGTGATTTACCCTCAATTAATTTTTATGTTGAAAGATCTATATATTCCTAGTCAAACAAAGTTCAACTTTTAAAATAAATTATAAAGCAAAATGGAAATCACTCCAAACAGAATAGTACATGATGCCTTTAGTTGTACCATGCATCCATGTAGTCTGAAGTACCACCCCTCGTCCGGATCCATGTATGGCACGAACAACTCGGACACGAACCCCTTGTACATCACCTCCTGAGCGCCCCGTCTCCGGGTCGCGAACCCTGGCTCTCGAGATCACCAGCCCTGTCCGATGTTCCGCCTTGAGATAAATTCCCGTTCGCCCACTTCACGATGTGCCCCCCGCCACGAAAAGCTCGGCCGCCGGGCTGCTCGATCGGATGTCTTCAATGGCCGTGCCTTGTCGTGGCCCTTCCTCCTTCTTGACCGAACCGTAGCGACGGTCCGTGCCGTGCTCTTCGGGATTGGAACGCCCCGACCCGAGTCCATAACTCCACAATCTCCCTCTTGTCAATGTCCACCGTCTAGTAGGCCCTCGAGTGGCCTCATGTAGAAAAATTGTCCGTGCCCTCCTGTCAAAGCACTGAACTTTTATGACCCTCCTCTTCTCTTCCTCCGCCTGCCCGTACCATCCCGACGACGGCGTGATGCACTTCACGTCGACAGCGGGACGCCTCGCGCGAGGATTGACTCGTTGAACTCGGCGCTCGCGAACGCGACTTCGAGGGCGGCGACGAGGTCGTCCAGCGTGAGGGGCGTGTAACCCGACCCGGACTCGATCGAGTGGGCCCTCCACCCGGCCCGAGCCAGGTCGACCACGAGCCGTTGGTTTCGCCCGTTCGAGAGAGCGAGGACGAACGCCCGTCTGGGCGGAAGAGGGTCGCCCTTTTCCCAGGCTAGGACTTCGGGCTTCTCAGGCTCGTGGAGGGAGAGGGAGTGGATGGGCGGGGGAGAGGGACTCGAAGGCGGGTACGATCGGAGGATCGACCCGACCCGGATGATTTCTTGGGCGGTGAGCGGGTCGAGCGGGTGGCGGATGGTTTGGCGGACGGGCGGGTCCTTTTTTGGCTGATCCGAGGAGGCTCTTCAAGGATTGGGGTCTGCTTTGGGGAAGAACCGCTTCGGTCTTAGCTTCGGCTCGTTGGAAGGATGATACCAGGAAGGGATGAATACGGAGAAGAGGAAGAAGCAGATGAAGACGATGAAAGAGAGAACGAACGTATGAGCAAGGTCCTTCCATGGTGGTCAGCTCAAGAGAGCTCTAACGAAGTGAAGTTCTCGCACAAAAAATTTTCTGTTTCCGGATAGACTGCTTTGGGAAGCGGGTTTTCTCGTTAATTTTTTAAAAATGAATTAAATCAATGATTGCACTATTCCCGAATGCTTTCCTTTTTCTTTTGGGGGAAAAAAATGTCTCTGACATCGCCATATATGAAAATGGAAAGAAATACCATTTGGTTATTCCCGTCGTCGTCTTCTTCTTCTTCTTTTTGCTTGGTGGGCAGAAGAATTTTCATTTCATACATATGACTTCACGAAAAAAATTGCAAATCAAACAAAGCAAAAAATACAAAAGATCGATCAACTTGATGTAACTCACTCATTTCCACAAAAACGAGTCTGTCATAATATAAAAGCACAATCAACGGCCGATCATCAAATCTCATATCAATATCAATGGTGACCACCATCATAGATTTTATTTTTCTTTTCTCCAGTAGTCACAATTTTGCCAAAGGCAGTGCGCATCGCCGTATAGAGATACCGCTTTATAAATCTCACATCTATTTCTTGAAAGAAATAGACAAGCATCCAAGTCTAAATCTAACTCTAGATCGAAAGAGAATATCTGCAAAAGATGTACTAATTAATCACAAAATCATTTCAAATGAGTCGATTACTGAAATAGTATAAGGCTTACAGCTCGACTATATGGAGTAAGTCACTGAGGTGGAGTAAGCAAGTATATTCGAATATCATATTCTCCCAAAGCCGCTCGCGCTTTAAACTTATGAGCTCATAGATAAAACTCTTCACGTAGAGAAGGTCGATGAAGTGATTCGGAAATCAACCAAAAAAAAGAAAAGAAAAAAAGAAAAGCCTTCAAGAATAACAATAGTAAAAGTGTTCGTTTTGTCCACAAGCAGTATTAGAGTTTTTTTTCTTGATTTTTAAATCTCAATGCATTTCAAATTTCTAGCGAACTTGTATAGAAAATGAAAATGAAAGTATCAAAAATCATTTTTTAATTGATGTGGAGATCTCCAAAATCATTTTTTAAAATCTACAAATGAAGTGTTGCTTGCTGATGATCTATTTTTTTTTTAATTGATGAAATTGATATATAAGATAATTAATAAATACATACAACATTTAGTTTAAGGATTAGTAATTGCAATCCATTAATAGATGCAACAGCCAACCATTCGATTTGGAAAGCACCCGACGACTTTGGCTAACGTTTGGGATGACTCCCTAAAGGCGTGGCAAAAGTCTAGCCATTTTGGCAATTTTTTTTTTTTCCCGAGAGTTTAAGGAAAATGCATCACATTTCCTAAAGAATTATTTTTTTAAAGCGCCTACGATGGAAATTAATTTTTCCTTATCAAAAAGTGAAAAATATTTTTCCAAATTGTTTTGAATTTCAACCAAACACCAAAAATTCGTCATTTTCATGGAAACGACTTATTGTGAAGCCATTTTCTAGAAAAACCCACATTTTTTCACGAACACAACAAGCCCAAAAATATGCCGGCCCCGTAGAATATGTTTCAGTCCCAAACAAGAATTTGCATTTTCTTTGCCTCTTCCAACGATAAAATTTCACTCTTTCCACTAAATTCATCCCACCCGAGTCTTGCTTTCCAGAAAAAGCGTAAATAAGAAAAATCCATTTAGAGGAAACAAATAACAAGCAAGCAAAACAGTAGATTTCTACACGCACCAACGAATCAAACCAACTATGGCATTTGTCATGTCCGCATTCCAATTTCTATTTTCATATCTTAAATTTCTCAAATAATATAAGCTGCGTTTGGTCATCTGGATTTATAGTCAGAAATAAGACTGGATAGGACGGGATAAGGGATCTATGTTTGCGTTTGATTGTCTCGATAAAAATCAAGATAGAACGTATTTCATCCTATCCATGTTTAGTAATCGTCTAGGATAGGCTGCTAAAAGGGAATATAAAGAGAAATCTTAGAGGAGGAGATTGGGATGAAGTCGGATAAGATTTCTTTTATCCATACATCATAAATTGCACACTGAAGTTAACCCTCCTCACCACGCCCCATTCACCTCTTTGCCCATTCCAACCGACTCTCGATAGTGAGTCGGCTCTCCAGTTGCAACAGGCAGCTTCTTTTATGGTAGGGCCACCTCTCCGACGGTGGCAGGAGCTTTTTTCTGCTGAGGCGAGGCTGTTAGAGTCCTTACTTTTTCTTGTTGTCCGCGCCCTCAAACCATCGCCAAATTTGAATGCAGCTGAATGTACAGATAAAGGCGAAAATGGCAAGAAAGTTACAATAGACAAATGGGTAGGACGTAGAATTAAAAAAAGAAAAAAGAAAAAGAAATCCGTCGTCGGACCGCCCGCGAACCGTCCGACCGGACGCTTGGGCCGCCCCCTTTCCTTTTAACTTCTTTTCGGCCCGACCGTTCTTTCCGCTCGGCCTCTTCCTTTCCCCATTCGATCGGCCCAACGATCCCTTTGTTCAATTCCCATCCGGCACGAGCCCATGAAACCTCCACCGTTGGATTTCCCCTTACTCGCAGATCATGGAAATGGACGGTGTAGACGCATTGTTCCATCCGAAACAAGCTGGAGAGCAGCACACATCGATCAAAGACCCGAGGCCAGAGAAATCGTACCGCATGCAGCCCGCAGAGCAGCGTGACAGGTCGGGGAAAGAGCGACGTGAAGAGGGGAAGGAGAAACGAGGCGTCACTTTGAGCCACGCTCTTTTCCATCGGCGCCACGCCCGAAAGCCATCCCTAAACTCCGCCGGTGTCGTGAATGACCTCGCTTCCACGGCGTCTATATCTCGCGGTGAGTTCAATGTTTTTTTTTCCTTTTTTTTGGTTCGATCCCCTTGACTCAAGGATGCCGGCTCAGAGACATCAAGGCTGTCGGCCATTGCTGGGTTTCTCCTAGGGCTCGCCTTCTGAAGCGCCTCCCTTAGGCGGCTAGGGGACCTTCCACTTTCCGCGCGCATTACCGTGGGGGGGGGGTTTTTTTCTGTTTTGTCCTGTCTCGGCTCAACCGGGCCGAGCCTTGCTGTCTTTCCTTCATAATTTGCTGAGTGCAAAATAGTCGTCACCTGTGCTGATTTTCGAGTCTTCATTATTCGTTCTGTGTGGTGTGTCCTCCTGAGTGCAACTAGTCGCCCCTTGTGCTGATTTCGAGTCTTCATTGTTCGTTCTGTGTGGTCTCAGTCTAAGGTCGTGCCCCGAATGAATCTATCTCCTCCCCTCGGCCGCATTTCTTAAATCCTTAGGCTGAGTCAGCCTACAGTCCATTCAGTCTTAAGACTCTTTTGGCAACTTACGATCACCTTTGTTTTCATGAATAGTCTTCCCATTGTCTATGGCGGCATGTTTACTGTATGAATTTTAGGTTGAAGAAATCGGGTGTTTGAACTTCTTTTCCCTTATTTCAGTCTTGGTCGCCACTGTGGTCGCTGTAATGGTGGCCGAACTGTGGTTTCGAACATGATATTTGGTCGCCGAGAGGGACGGCTTGGTTTATGGTTTAGCAAAGTTAGCTGCCAGAGTCTGAGTTCGGTCCCGAACCAAAGGCAAGAACTCCGCTCGTGACTGGCAGACGGAGGCTGAGAAGGTCAGAGAGTAAGAGCTTGGTTTGCTCGGGGCAATGGCGTAGGTTTTTAGGCAGGTTTCCGGCTGGATGTGGGTTCGGACCGTTTTGTTTTCGTTTGTCTTTTCACTCGAAATTAAAACGTGGGGTCAAAGATTTGTTGTTAGTCAGATTCTCATGGTGTTCCATATTGCAGAGAAGCCTTCACATCATGATCACCGGTTTTTGGCATCCCCTATCAAAAGCTCGGCGACAAGAATAAGAGAAAACATGAGTTGGAAGCAGTCACGGGTGTCCAGAAAGGGAAGGAGACGTCAGTGCATTTAGGAGGAAGTTTTGATTCCACAGAGACACAGGGAGGAGGAATTTTGATTCCACATAGAAACAGGGAGGTCGATTAGATGGACTTGCCCGACGAGATTCGTGCATGACCTGTTTTTGCCATTTGAACTATGGGGACAAGCGCAACGCTGGCATGTACGGTAAACAATGGAGAGGCCGCGAGTCCTTCTCCTCATCTGGTGGAGCTCATTGGATGTTCGAACCTATCACTGTGATTCGCATTCGCCGAGTGCGCCTTGACTCCTAGGTGCCAATCTGCAAAGCTACAGTTTGTAGGATGCGAGTCAGCTGATGGAATAATAATTTTCTCCGAGCAGGAACTTTCCAGAAAAAAGTCGGGCGATTACTGCTGTGGAATATCTGATGCAAACTCTATCGTAATTGCTGCGAGGCATGAGTTTGCTCAAGTGCCTTCAACTGGCCTTGACCTCTGCGAGTGGATCACTAGTGATGCTGTCAACAGATAGTTTTCTGCTGCCCTAAGTTGACTAAACGTCAGATTTCAGGATTCGAATGTTCAAGGTGATGCCATTAGTTTTTAGGCAAGGATTGTCCCACATTTATTGATGTTGGTTCTTGGATTGTCCTGAAAGTTGATGAGTTGGCACTGGGAATGCGGCATCTCTTAGGTTCCTCTCAATTGGCTGGGACAAAAGGACGTGATTGGGGTTGGTTTTCGATGTTTGGCATACGCTACCCTAACTTAGTTGGGTTTGGATGTTTCTGGAACTGACATTGCTTTGGCGGCTGTTTCAAACTGTTGACTCATCCCAAAGCTTGGAAGTTGTGTGCCTTGAATGTCCCAATCTATAGGGAGATGCCAATTTGACGGTGCCCAGGTAAAAGGAAAATTGTTCAGTCATTTTACGGATATCTTTGGAGGATAGTTTTTCTTATGTGCCGATCGTCCAAGCAAAGGGAAGACTGTATTTTGGACTGGAGAAACTCAAAGAAAACTCATAGAGCATGGATGAGATGATGACTTGGTCTGATGGTGTACTGTCCAAGTTCACTTATACAAGTGGGAAAGAGCAATCCATGGGTATAGAGATTCTGGGTGAAGCAAGGTGCTCCAACGGTTACTAGTCTTGATGCAGAGCTCTGCAACAAGATGTACAAGAGAGAGCAGTCAGCTGCACTTGGATATTTTGGTTGATTTGAGTACTATAATCCTACTAACCCAGAAATGGCTGAACAGTAATGCGAGATGGAGGCATACGCATCCTCTTCGACTTTTCTAAATCTTGTCAGAATGGATGCAATTACAGGCTGTGATGGTAAAAGGTTTGTTCTGGTACTTGGAGCTATCTGATTAAATTTTCCCCTTCCTTTTGCAGAAAACCTAGTTACTTTATTTGGAACCATCGAAACAGCATGTTAACTGACTCCACCTTACATACAAGAAATTGAGAACTTAATGTCTGATGTGTTGACCTCTTGGTATGTTTCAGGCTATAGCATGCTTGTTGGAGAATGGCAATGTTGCAAAACCCTGTTGTAGAAGAAGGTGGAAATCGGTATTCTTGCTTACTTTGGTTGATGTCAATGACCTAAGTGGGTTGCTCAAAAGGCACTACGTATTATGGAATCTTTCATTTCGTAAAAGAGCATAAGTATTCTCGTGAATTGCTTGCTTGTCACTTTTGCAGATATCGAGTTTTTGTTTTTGATATTGATAAGGTTTTCTTGTCAGGGTGCTATCGCTGAGGCAGGTGGAGTAAAGTTCTAGTTATCTTATATCCAAATGGTCCCATATGAGTATCATGTTTTGTTACAAATTTTCCCATTTACTCGGTTCAACCTGCAAGCAATTTTTCTTTTCTCTTTTGTTTCTAAAGCAATGATTTAGGATTATTTTACTAGTGGATTGGTCTTCGCACTTGTCTTCTGCACTGCGCGTAGCTGTGCCTGGCAAATTTGGTAGTGACGACAGTGTAACATGGAAATCGCACAGGCTGGTGGAGTGCATGCTATTGTTTATGCTTGCCCACAACTGCGAGTTCGGGGTGTTTAGAATGCATGTGTTGTGCTTCATTCTATCAAATAAAATATCGCGTGAGTGGTTGAAATAACATATGGATAAGCACCAAAATATCCGGTAGCTTTATTGAATGCCTTAACTATGATCCATTACAAGGTAGCCTTGGTGTCGTTTCATCTGATGCATTTGTTTCATTTTTTAAGTAAATAAATTAAGTAAATAAAATCTTTTCTCTGGTGATAAAGAGGTTCCATTAAAGAAATCATAATATAGAAATGTTTACAGGTCAACGATTTTTCACACTATGGGGCATTTTACCTCATAAGGGTCACTTACTTACAATGTTTCTAGTGTCATAGTTTGTAGTAAAGTATCCAGCATCTGAAACGAGGAAATGTTTTTTCCCAACACGTGCACTCTTCCAGTTTTTATGGATGAAAGTGAAGTGCTGGAATTAATCCCGTATAATGGTCCTTTCGTCATAAGGGGGATACTTTTCTGAAGGAAATGAAGCTGAAATAATATTCTTCATGTTCATGATATAGTACTCTGCATTACTATTGCCTTTAGCATTCATCATGTATCTTTGATCTTCTGAGAATGTACAACTGATCTCTTTGATGCTAGAAACGTTGGCTGACTTTTTCCTCTTGGGTCAAGGGTGGGAATTACTTACACATTTTCCAATTGAATGGCGTCAAACTTTAGAGGTTGATTCAATTAGAAAGAGGAGAGGGTGCCCCGTTGCATTAGTCCCAATTGACAAGATCTCCCCATGAAGATGTAGGTAATTGATGAATCTGTTTTTCTATAAACTAAATGACTTAGTTTTATTTGTCATCACTGTTGGGGAAAACCTTTTCTACATGGAAGCTCCGTACTTGTTGTGGCCATTTCCTTAGACAACCATTTTTTGATATGCATAAGTTTTGAGAACACCTCAAGCCTGGTGGCATTGAAGAAAATATTAGCGTGAATACTCTCAATAAACAAAAGGAAAAGTACATGATGGAGTTGGCTTTTATGGAGGAATATGTTTGGACTGCAAACCAATGGTTTTTGTATGAGATTCATGCTTGGGAGTTGTGTATAACGTAGAAGCCAGAAGTGAGTAAATGTGGGAAAAAGTGGAGGAATAGCATGAACTTTAACATCTATTAATGTGAAGAATGGGATTTTGCACTGTGGACAATTTGGAATTTCATAGTCACTATAAAAACTTTAAGATCCTTCTCTAAGTTGTTATTCATGGCCCTCTTACCCTTTTTGGCCCGGGTCTCAATATTAGGTCACATCTTCTCAGAAAGCTTCTTGATTCCAATGTTGCAAACTTTCAGTGTTCAAATTACCCTATATAGGTTCGTTCATCTTATCCATAGTAGGAGCCATGGCCAAATTTTCCTCAAATAAGTCATATTTTATTTCTCTCTTCTTCAGTTCTCACACATAGATCGAGCATTTATCTCCTCAAATCATAATTTTGTTACATGTTTGCAGAAAATTCTCTCCCATAAAACATAAGTAGTCTAAATCGCGATCCTAACAGTTTTTTCTTTGAGCTTCAGCGGCTCCTTTGGTCCAAAGAAGATGCAGAAATGCATTTCTCCATTTCATTGCCTCCTAAATACTTGTACGTGACTTTTCCATAATTTCTCGTTCTCTTTGTAAACTAGGAAAACCGCCTCTGAGAGGAAAAAAAAAGG
>JAGVVM010005576.1:0-25025 GCA_019149425.1 Psidium friedrichsthalianum | reverse complement strand
ACCAGCATTGGAATCATTTCGTTTCCACCAAAGGAAGCCAATTCTTCTTTTTCTACAGCTCTACAAATCAAAGGAGGAATCTTAAAAGATGACATGGCATACTGAGGTATTGCCTGAATCACTGATTTAATAAGTATTTCTTTGCCAGCTCTAGACAGTAGTTTTTCTTTCCATCCAGCCATCTTCCTTTCTATCTCGCTAGAATCCAGGCAAACATATCCTTTTTTGACTTGCCCAATCCGATGGAATGCCTAAATACTTCCCGGTCTTCTCGATTATTGGAACTCTCAGCTCATTTGCCATGTCAACCTTTAGAGCTTGAGGGCTGCCACTGCTGAAATACACCCCTGATTTATTCAAATTAATGGCCTGGCCCGAGGCAAAACAGTACTGGTTTAGCAGATTTGCCAAGTTCTGGCATTCCAACACTGTTCCATCCAAGAAAAAAACAGCGTCATCAGCAAAGAGAAGGTGAGAGAGTGTAGGACAAAACCTATTCATTTGGATCCCTTTGAGGCTCCCGTTGTCCACAGCTTGCCTTAACAAAAAGGATACGACATTTGAAAGGATAATGAATAGGTATGGGGATATGGGGTCCCCTTGCCAATTCCTCGGTTGGCTGAAAGTAGGGGAGGGTTCTCTATTAACTTTGACGTTGAAAGACACTGTAGAGATTTGACACTGTTTAACCAATAGCACCCATTTCTCATTGAATCCCATCTTAGACTACAGGCACACAGAAAATCCCATTCCACCGGTCCGTAAGCCTTTTGCATGTCTAGTTTCAGTAGAGCTTGAAATTTGCTTTTCCTCTTTCGCACTCTCAGTTGGTGGATAACCTCCTGCACTATAAATATATTATCCTGGATTTGTCTACCTCCCACAAAGGCGCTTTGCTCTGCTGCAATGAGTTCAGGAAGCCACGGCTTAAGTCTGTTGGCTATAACCTTAGTGATAATTTTGTAGCTGAAATTGCACAGACTAATGGCTTAAATTGTTGGAGCTTAGTGATAATTTTCTGGGTTATTGACTTTGGGGATGAGAGTAATTAGTGTCTTGTTGATAGAGGGGTCAAAATATCCTGTCTCAAAGAAGTTAGAGACTAGTTAAAAACACATCCTGCTGAATATAGTCCCCAGTGGTGTTGATAGAAAAGGCCATTAAACCATCCGGTCCCGAAGCTTTTGTCGCCCCTAGTTGAAAGACCGCTGTTTTGACCTCCTCTAAAGTGATGGGGGCTATCAAGGACTCATTCATCTCCTCTCCTACTATATTTGGACAAGCATTGAGGATTGGTTGGAAATTCCTTTGACCCACTATATCATATCGAGATTGATAGAAATCCTTAATGTGAAGTTTTAGCTGTGATGGCTCACGACACCAAATCTGATCGTTAACTTTCAGCATAGAAATTCTATTTCTCGCCCTCCTTTGCACCGTAGTGGCATGAAAGAACTTTGTATTCTTGTCACCCCATTTCAGCCACTCGATTCTTGCCCTCATCCCCCAATACATCTCCTCTTGTTTCCATAGATCTTTGATCTGTTTTGTGATAATTTTTGCTGTCCTGCTGTTTTCTACGGTCTCTTTGCTGTTCGTGATCTTTGTGAGTCTCTTTTTAAGGTCTTCAATCTGTTTAGATGCGTTTGAGAAGCTCTTTTACTCCATTTAAGCAACGCCTCTGCCACTTTCTGGGTTTTGTTCACAAGTCCAGCATGCCTGCCCTCCTGGTTTCCCAAATTCTCTTAATTATTTCTCTGCATTCAGGATGATCGAGCCAAAAAGCTTCGAATTTAAACTCTTTCTTCCTTGTGAGCCTTGTGGGGGAGGTTGACAGTAGGATTGGGCTATGGTCTGAGCCAATAGCCGGCAGGGCATAGGATTCCGCATTCAAGAAGAGGACCCTCCAATCTAAGTTGCAGAAAACTCTGTCAAGTCTTTTTTTGACAAGTGCGTCGCCATCCCTGTTATTTGACCAGGTAAAGGCGCAGCCCTTACTTTCAACATCCATAAGAGCACAGTCTGCTATTAGTTCGCGAAAGGCTGCCATTCTATAGTAATCCTCCTCGCGTTTCCCTACCTTTTCCCAGTGAAATAATATTTCGTTGAAATCCCCCACACAGATCTAGGGCATGCGGTTGATAGTAGAGATGAAACGAAGCCTCTGCCAAAGGCATATTCTTTCCTGAAACATTGTCGGCGCATGCAGGAAAGTGATTCTCATGATCACTCCACTCTCTAGATCTTTGCAAATAAGGTCGATAAGGTTTTCCAAACATTCCCCTACCTCGATTGTTACTTCCTGGTTCCACATGACTGCTAAGCCCCCAGCAAGTCCAGTTGGGTTCACACAGACAGAGTTTTGAAAGTGTAGTCTACTCCTAACTCTATCGACTATCGCTTCCTTATTCTTTGTTTCCATCAAGAGGAGTAAACTAGGTCTCTCTTGGGCCACTAAGGCTCGAAGATGCTGGAACGTCAGGGGAGAGCCTAAACCCTGACAGTTCCAGCTTATTAGCTTTATATATCCCCCGATAGCTTATTAGGGCTAGCCACCAAAGCCCGAATTTTTGAGTCTTCCTCAATCGAAATGGGCACATCAAGTAGTTGGTTTTCATCGAGGTACCTTACAGCAGCTCCCTTGATGCTTTGAGGGTTGCTGCGACGGATTCTTTTTAGCGCTGGTACTTCTGTCTTCTTCTTAATCTTTTTGGAACTACTTGTCATGTTCTTTAGGCGTGTCTCTGACCATGTGGAGTCTGAGAGGAGCAGAGCTTTCCCCTGGTTTCTCTTTCTCATTGGGGTTGTCTCCGCTTCCATTATCCCTTTCCCCTTTTCCTGCCTTGCTTCAGTTACTTCGATAATCTCCATCTCCGTAGGATTGGGGTGTTGCTGATTTTCTGGTAGATTAGGGGTTAGGAGCTTCTCAGGGTTCTCCTGGATTGGGGTTTCGGGATAGTTTCATTTAGATCAGGCTTAGGGGGATCTTTCTCGTAGAAGAGCTTCCAAAATGGGCTAGCCTCCCTTGCTTCTGCTCTTAGCCACGAGCCAAAGTTACAGTCTCTTATGTCTTCATTTTCTATTCCTCTCCTGGGTGTGTGGTTACAGTTGGTCGTGAAGTGTCCTATCCTCCCGCATGCGTAGCAAAAGCGGGGTAGGCGTTCGTATTTGAAATCTATCCAAAGCTGCTTGCCTTGCCAGTTCACCACTAACCCGGCAAGAGGGGTTTGAGAGTTCTATTGCAACTCTAATCTTGCCCATCGTGCAAGATTCTGCTCTCTTCCTGGTAAGAGTCTCCCCTCTTCTCTCTCAAGAGTTAGCCCTACCTATGGAGGTAGTATCCTTTAAACCCTAAATACCTTCCCTCTTGGAAACCCTCCTCCCCAACTCATTTTCTGTCCCTTTCTGAACCCCTTTTTTCCCTTCTCGAGCCATCGTTCTCCAATCCTCCTTTTCCCTCCAGCGCACATTCTACCTCATTGCCTCCTTCCTGCCATTTGTCTCTCCCTTGCTCATACCAGTGTCCTGGTATTCTGATGGAGATATTGGGGGATATAGGATAGGCGGCTTCGGATCCACAAGCGTCGTCTCCCCTCGGCACTGGCTCTCGTCCTCATTTTCTGGGTTTCCAATCTAGCAAGCCCTGTTCCATTTCAGCAGCCCTTTCTCAGTTAACCATGTTTAGAGAGTCAGACAAAGAGCAAAAGCTAGCATCTCTATGCAGAAGACTTGGCAATCTACTAAAGGAAGACAATGCAGATGAGGTGTTTGATAATATGCCCATGGAGAAAAAAAACTTATGTAACCTTACTCTCTTGGGAATGCTGGTTTCTAACCCGAATGTCATCTACAAGCTTTCCTTACTACTATGAGGAAGGCGTGGAGAATAGAAGAGGTAATAGGTGATTTTGTCTCGCCGGGGTTGTTCTCCTTCACTTTCAGGTCAGAGGAGGCCATGAAAAGGGTACTAGATGCCAGCCCTTGGTCCTTCTCAAGTAATCTCCTTATCCTCCAACAGCTCAACCCAAAAATCCCCATACACTGTCATGAGTTTTCTCACTGTGCCTTTTGGGTGCAAGTGACTGGTCTACCCCTCTTGATGATAAATGACAGCATGCTGCGTAGATTGGGTTCGCACATTGGAGAAGTACTGGATGTGAAGATGGAAGCCAAGGAAGGGAGTCCCATATGGGAACTTAACGTTATAAATATCCAGTAGGAAGGATTTTTGGAAAATGAAGGAACTTATTAGGGAACCCATTTTTAGAAATATCCTGTAGGAAGGATTTTTAAAAAATGAAGGAATCTGTTAGGGAACCTAATGTTAGAAATGTACTATAGGAAGGAGTATTTGAAAAACGAAGGAATTTGTTAGGGAACCTAACATTAGAAATATCATATAGGAAGGATTTTTTTGAAAAATGAAGGAACCTGTTAGGGAACCTAATGTTAGAAATATCTTGTAGAAGGAATTTTTTGAGAAAGAAAATTTGGAAAGACGGATCATTCCTTATCAGGTTAAACAATGAGGAAGGATTCAAAGATTAGATCATTCCCTAATATGGAATTGCCAATGAATTACCCCAATATTGCTTTTTAAGGCAAACAAGAGAGATGAGGAATTAAGAAAGTACTCAAAATTTTATAATTCTATGAAAGAGTCATGATCCTATAATCATCATCTAGGAATCATGCGAAATTTTCCAATAAATGAACATCTTGCAATATAACAAGCATGATAAAAAAATCTTTTTCAAAGCTGATTTTTGAATCAAATGATCTACAATTGCCAAAAGAGTTTGGTTAAAACATCAATTAGAGTACACTCATCAAAGAATACTTCTTACAATCTCACCTAAAAAGGTTTTGTTTCTTCACTGGGGAAGATTTCTAAGAGGCACTCAAATTATCACTCAAAACCCAAGTCTAGAATTTCGAGATTATTTGTAGTGCATATATTCTGATTGATCAAAGAAGATTTTTTAAAGGACCGTAGTATAGGTTTGGTTAAAGGCTTATGCAATGGGTAGGCACTTTGAGGCTAAGAAATAAATCACATTTTCAAGATATCTCCTTCAAATTTACAAATCAAGAACCTTAAAGACAAGATAAGATTGTACTTATTCTTTTAGGTAGTAGCTTCTTGTGTGAAATTTCATGTTGACTCGAAACACCTCAATTAGAAGAATCTTCGGGATATGTTGTAACATTGGTTTAAGATAGGCTTGAAAAAGGCCATATTTCAGAATGAGGGGTATGAAGGGTTGGTGATCACCTTTGCATCATCATCGACTCTTGTATCACTAGGGGTCGATTTATATTTTGAGGCATTAGAAGTCCACTAAATGTTCATTTTTAACTAAAATCTAGATATTGTTTCTTTTCCTTCTCATCTTACTTGGCAAACTTTGCCTTTTGATGCAATCATGTTTTTTTCAAATGCTCATGATTTTTCAATGAAAGGTTTTGGCTTTGCTTTTAATAGGTATTTTGCTTTTGCTAGCCCTTAATTTCACTCATTTCGGCCTTTTTTTGACTTGAGCTCTAAGGAATTTTTCAATTATGATACTAATCTCTTTTCGGTAAATCATATGCATTGCCCTAATGTAGTGACATCATCACCGACAGGGCTTAGAAGTAAAGATTTAAGGCTCAAATTGGCTTATCAAACGATAAAGTATTTGGGATAGAGAATTGAACTACTCTTCATCACTTCAAGATGTTTCGAGCGTCCATGGGGTATCACCTGAAGTTATTACAAAAATGTTAATGTAATTCAACACAATAAAGTCTTAACTTAATATTTTCCCCAAGATATCAATCAATGAACGTCCAATTATGCCCTAGTGTGAGGGTAGTTTTTGACAATATTGTTTTACAAATTCTCCTTTATAGGCTCAAATTGGTTTACAAAGGATTAATATTTACGATCAAGACATGAATGTGCATTTCGTCACTTCAATCCGTGTAATCACTATGAATGATCCCTACACTTGTATACAAAGGTCTTTATCTCAATCTCTCACAACTCATCACTCAAGTGTACATGGGCGTGTTTGGGCATGGCTTGGCTCTCGTCTTTTGAGGTGCTCCACTTGATAGGTCTTAAATATCTTCATTTGGAAATTTATTTCAATTTTCAATTAAAATCAATCCTTGTAGGGACTTATGATGCATGAGGTATGTTTCAATGCATGTTTGGATGACTTTAAGAGTTTTTGAATATAAATGCAAATGAAGTGACTTTGAGGATTTGAAAAAAAATTCTGGAGATTGGATTGCAGAATATTTTCTAAGTTCACAAGAATTCTATCACTCTAATAAGAGAAAAAAAAATACTTACCTGCTCACCATGGCTAAAGATCCTTGGGGAAAGATAAAAATGATTAAGTCTCAACGTATGTTTTAAAATTCGAAAAAATTAGAACAATATAATTTTTACCATTGATTATGGCTTTTGAACTCCAATTGATATCTTGCCAAAGAATCCAACACATTTTGGTGTGTATAGAATGTGTCTCAGCACAGATACACTTCACATAGTTTAGGAATTTTCATTGTTAAAGTCCTTCCATCAGGATACGATTGATCAAAGTTGTTTCCCACGTTTTGAAGTTCCCTTTGGGCTTGTAATACAGAAAGAATGCACATGTATGTATGTATGCAATAAAATGTATGTAATGATCCTAAAGTGACTTGGATCTCCATGGGGAAAGGAAGCCAATCAAGCTTCTACTTTATTTATGTATAATATTTCTTGACTGCATCTGCGTTTGCAAGACTCGTCAACTCTTCTCTATCCATATTTACAAGGATCGAGGCTTCATCGACTAGAAGTTTCTTGACTACATAAAGATTCTCATAATTTGGAGTGAACTTGCCTCTAGGATGCGAGACATTCGAAAGCGTCTTTTCACAATTAGATCTCTGATTGCAAAGTTTTTGGTTTTAGCCTTTCGATTGAATGATTTAGCAACCCATTTGTGATAGCTTTAGCCATGATAAATAGCCTTCAGATGCGTCTGACAAATCAAATTGAACTATTCATGCCTCTATTAGTAGTACTACTTCCATACCATATACCAAAGAACTTTGCCCTTGTTGAAGTTTGGATTGAGATGCGATGCGCCATTAGAGCGTAAGGCAACCTCTCATACCAATCACGATAGTTTTCTGCGATTTTGGATAAGATCTTATCGCTACCATAGCTCCATTCATTTGTGGGTAGTAGAGAAATGAATTAAGGTATCAAATCTTAAAGTGGCCCAATAGATAATCGATTACCTTATTATTCAAGTTCGATCCATTATCTATAATGATCACTTGGGGAGTTTTGTATCTGGAGATGATGTCCTCTTTGATAAACCTTACTACGTTCTTTGCTATAATATTGGCTTATGAACTAGTATTGATCCACTTCATAAAATAATCGATCGCTAGCTGAATAAAATGGTTTCCATTCAAAGCTTTTGGGTTGATTAGTCCAATCATATCTATTCCCCACATAGAGAACAACCATGCTTCGGGCACCTGATAAAGTTCATTCGAAGGCGTGTTAATTCTGTCCATATATACCGGACATTGATGGCAAGACCTCACATGTTGATTGCAATCTGACTCCATGGTCATCTAATAGTAACTGAGTCTCATAATTTTCTTAACAAGGAGATGGCCGTTCATTTGTGGTCCGCATTCACCTTCGTGAATTTCTTTCATAAGAAGGTTGACTTCTTTAGTATCTATGCACCTCAATAAGATCAAATCAAAAGACCTCTTGTATAAAGTCTACCCCCTGAGGAAGAATTTCAATGCCATCTTGGCTATATACTTCTTATCTCCAATCTGGCTCCCTTGAAGATACTCGCCTCTCAGCAGATAGTTTTTAATATCATAATACCAAGGCTGATCATCAAATCCCTCTTTAATCACCATGTAATAGGTAGGTTGTTTAATGATGTTAATCCTTAGAGGCTCGATGTTCATGCCATTCACCACTCGTAACATGGATGATAGGATAGCCAAAGCGTTAGCAAAATGATCTTGAGTTCTTGGCAGATATTCAAAGTCAATCTCCTTGAACTCCTTAATCATCTCCTCTAACAATTCATGATAAGAAATAAGCTTTGAATCTCTTATTTTCCATTCACCTTGAGTTTGTAAAATGATAAGCATGGAATCTCTATAAACTTATAGTTTTCGATTTGTACCTTCATGGAAATGGCTAACTATAAGCCGAGGATGGAAGCTTTATACTCTGAGACATTATTGGTGCATGGGAATACTAGTTTTGCAACCACCAGATAATATTGGTTGTTTGGGGATATTAAGATTACCTTAGTTCCAGATCTAGCTAGATTAACAAAGTCGTCAAGATACATAGTCTGCTTTTCCTTGGACAAAGTTAGAATGCAGTCTTCAGCTTCTTCGTTACTAGGGACCTCGTGTCCTTAAGCATTTTTTGTCAACATATCTACAATGGCTCCTCCCTTGACAAACTTTTGAGTCAAACTTCTAATGTCAAATTCTGACAAGAGGACTTAACACTTTGCCAACTTTCCAATTAAGGATGGCTTTTTCCAGAAGGTTTTTATTGGATCATTTTTCATGACCAATTGGATATGATGGTGTTGAGTGTATTGTCTTAATCTGTGAAATACCCACACTAGTGTTGCAAAAGTCTTTTCAACTGTAGGATAGTTCATCTTAGATGTAGTGAACTTCCTGCCTAGATAATATGTTCCTCATTCTTTGCCATCCTCTAGACTCGTTTGGGCAAGCAAAGCTCCTAATGACTCTTGATGGATAGTTAGGAAGAGAGTTAGGGAAGAACTAGAAATTGGAGGCACCAAAACTAGTGGTAGAACAAGGTACTCTTTGATCTTATCGAACGCTTATTGGCATTCAAAATCCCATTCAACTTTGGCCCCTTTCTTCAATAGCTTAAAGAATGGCGTCTCCATTTTTGATAACTGGGATATGAATTTGGCGATGTAATTCAATCTCCCTAACAAACTTCTCACTTCTTTGACAGTTGTGGGTGTCCCATATCCTGTATAGCTTTGATTTTGGAAGGAGCAATCTCAATACCATGATTTCTTACCATGAATCCAAGCAGCTTCCTAGATCTTGCCCTAACTATACATTTAGTGGGGTTTAATTTCGGCTTATACTTCTAAAATCGTTCAAATAACTTTCTTAGGATAAGAATATGGTTTTCTCCAAGTTGAGACTTTGCAATCATGTTATCCACATACACTTTGATCTCTTTATGCATCATGTTATGGAACAGCACCACCATAGCCCTTGGGTAGGTTACTTCGGCATTTTTCAAGTCGAAAGGCATGACCTTATAACGAAAAAGTGTCCCATGACATTATAAATGAAGTTTTGGTGTTATTTTCTTCTTTCAAGAAAATTTGATCATACCCGAAGAATCCATCCATGAATGAGATTAGCTCGAAATCGGCCGTACTATCGACCAATACATCAATTCATGGTAGGGGAAATCATCCTTTGGGCTTACCTTATTTAAGTCTCTATAGTCCACACAAACCCTGACTCTCCCATCCTTCTTTATCACCGGGACGATATTACCAACCCAATCAGGGTACAAGACGACTTCATTAAATCATACTTTGAGGAGTTTCATCACTTTCTCCTCAAATGTTCTTAGAAAATTCCGGCTTTGTTCGTCGAATTTTCAACTTCTTTGGCAGGATGCTTGGGTCAACTGGCAATGAATATTCTACAATACTCAGATACAACCCCGACATATCTACGTAGGACCAAGTAAAAATATCTTGATATTCTTTAAGAAGTTTGATCATTCTTGATGGTTCTGAAGGAGATAAATGCTCCTTGATTTTCACTTCTTTTACATTCTCTGAATCTTCTAGATTAATTGCGACAGTGTTCTTTGTAGTAAGGGGTTTACACTCTTCATGACGGTTTCAATCCCAGTTAACACCAATCAAATCCTCATCCCCTTTTTCAATCTCATATGAATAATAATGTAGGGGACTGTCGCGACCCTTCCGAGCGGAGTGGACGGGTTTAGGGGTGATTGTTGTAATTCTATGAATTCGATGCGATCTATGGAATCGACTTGGACTCTCTGAAGTTCACACCTCACGCGATGGTGGGATTTAATAATCGAGTTTCGACCTTAGGTATGATTGGTTGACATATGCATAGGTGAAGGTAGATCGAAAATCTCATTGGGCAGTAGATTAGCCATATGACCCTAACGAAATGAGAGATTAGGGGGGACTTAGTTATGCCAACGTTACCATTGATGTCTTTTCGATACCTAAGTTGGATGATTTTTCTGACTAAGATTTCATGCAGATGAATCGGAATGAAGTAGTCCTAAAATTTAGGAATTCATGCAGATGAGAATAACTAACTTATCAATCATAATCAGTAAGATAAGTGCGCAATCAATGATCCAAAACAAGCGGATAAAACACATCAATTCAATATATGACATCTCTAATATAGCTCTAAAGGTGTATTAAGTTTTGGAAGGAGTTTGGGATGATTTGAAGAGGATTTTCCCATCAAGGGCAAAATCATCATTTTGGGGCACAATTTACCCAAAGGCGGAAAATTGTAATTTTGAATGGATTTGAAACTCAAATCATTGAAAATAGGGTTGACCAGTAAATGTGTTTGTTTCCCAATTTTTGAGATTTTTCTGGATTTTTTTTGGATTTTTGGAACAATTTTCCCTTTTAAGAGGTAAAATCATCATTTAAGGAAGAAATGGGAGCTAAAATCACAAAATATAGATTTGGCCAGTCAAGTTTGACCATTTCTATTTTCTGTAATTTTTAGAAATTTTTTGAAAATTTCCGAGACGATTTGCCCACAAGAGGCAAAATCGTTGTTTTTGAAAGATTAGAAGGGAAAAACCATCAAAAATAAGATTGGCCAATTAAAATGGTCCACTTCCTAATTTTTGAGATTTTTCCAAATTTTTGAAATTTTTTTAGAAATTTTGTTTTCAATTTTTAATATATATATTTTTGAAAAACATTTTTTTTTTTTTGAGATTGGGCGACTCGGCCCACATCAGAGGTGCCCAACCTAGACCATATGGGGCCAGATTGGTCTAAAAGTGACACCTTTTGCAAACCTCATTTTTCTATTATGTTTTTTTTTTTGAAAATTTCTTTATTTGTATAGAATTTTTTTTGCAAAATATCCCGTCGGGGGTTTTCTCGCGCTATTTCCTGACTCCTCGAGCGTGACCAGGGACAAACCCACACACGGACATGAACTACAACATACCAAGAATGACACAATCGAAGAAACGCGACTAAAACGCAAGAAAACATGGTGAAAGACTCACAACGAAACTTGAGTTTAACAGCTTTAGGGACTTGGTTTTATTTTCCACGAAAAGGGCTGCTCACGAAGGGGTTTTATTGCCCAATGTTTGGGCACCTCGATGTAACCAGTGGCGAAACCACATACCACCGTGAACTAGAACATGCAAGGAACAATGAAGACCTAAAAGGATGATGAGATTACGCATCGACTCGAAGAAAAGCAAACTTGAACACGTGACTATGAGCAGCCTTCAAAATTTTGGGTTTAAATTTAGGCGTGCGACTAGGTTGCGTGCCTAGTTTCAAGCCTTGATTTTCTCACTTGTGTCACTTTCGAGAAAATAAACTTATTGTCCTAGAAACTAAGTAATGCAAAGTTTCTAGAATAGTGATCGGCTCCAAAAAAAGGTTATACATGCGTACCGAAAAAGCATCACAAAGGGGGGTTCGCGCTAGCCCAGTACTTAGCAAAAAACTGACCACGAGGCCCTAATGGTCCTCTGAAGTGTTTTCATGGCCTCGCACATCGGTCCACAAGCGTAGTTAGGAAAAGGCCCTTATACTGTGTGAAAGTGGGTGAGATGAGGTTTCAACCAAACTTGATGGCTCAAAAAATGGTCACAAGACCGCACTGAAAACGTTATGCAAATAAACACCCTCGCACTGCCCAACATTTAGGGGAAAAAAGAACAAAAACTACCTCTAGCTTCTCCAGCTCACTAAGGGTGGGCATGATAACACTTCTAGGAGTTGATTTCTACTCCAAAAGTGAATCTGGAGCAAAAATCCGTTTGGTAAAATAACTTATGAAGTAAAATTCATTTGGTAAAATTTTTTACTTATGTTAAGAATTTTTACTTCTAAAGTGAAAATTCACTTATGAAGCTATTTTTTGTCAAATTTGAGAAGTAAAAAATTTTCGCTTCTTAACACTATATTGACTTCTTGCCCTACACTCACTCTCTGACCACTTTAACCACGCTCAAAAATACCTCATGCCCTCACTCTCTAATGTCACCAAAAACACTCCGTCTGACGACTCTGTTTATGCTTCCGCCTCCGCCTCCACCCCCGTGTCCGTCGTTGCCTCCCGATTTGGATGTCTAATGATCTCAACAAGCCGCTAACTTCGATTCACCCTTCCGAGCTGGTGATCCTCTTCTCTATCCATTGACTTCTGAAGACCCATCGGCAGCTGCAAATCTTGATTTTCCCTTTTGAGCCGCTTCCGCTTCCGCTGTCACCTTCCGAAGACCCATCGACAGCTTTGGATTTGTCTTTTTTTCGTCCAAGAAACTCAGATATGCAAGGTTAGGGTTTTGTTTGTCAAATTTGTGGGTTTTCTTGATTAATGTCCGACCCCCTTGCTTTTTGGGAGAATATGAAATCTAGGGTTTATTGAGGTTGCTTGCCTTGCTTTGCTGTTCTATGGAAGAAAGGGAGTATGGATTTTTGAAAATAGGGCTCATGGATTTTTGACCTCCACCAATTTTTGACCATGCTCTGCACTTTTTTTTCTCATAAGGGAAATCACTTTTAGATGTGAATGCATTGTTAACTATACTCTCTGACCACCACCAATTTATTAAGGGTATATGGATTTTTGAAAACAGAGGCTAAAATCATTGACCACCACCAATTTAGATGTGTGCAAGAGAATAGATTCTCTATATTCCCTTATTCCATTTACTTAGCAAAAGCCAAGAAACGACAAATGATTGGTATCGTAATTGATGCTAACTACCAAGCATCAATTAAAGAAGTAAAGATTGTAACTTACAAGTAAAGAAGACCTTGGATGGTGCTTAAATCAAGAATAGCACCTGTCCAACATCTGTTTCTCAGACTCTGCTAAGTTAAAAATAAATTGAGTTAAGAAAGTAGAAAATTATCCTTTTTGTGAGATAAAAAGGAGAAAAAATAAGCAACTTATGGCTAGTCTTGGCAGAAGATTCGAAGATCCATATAGAGGCAGAGCAAAAGTTTCAATCTCCCTCTAACAAAGTAAAATTTTTTGAATGCCAAAATACTAATTGAAATTAGCCTCCATGTGGCACTAGGTTCTATTGTAAGCATCTTCATGTTAATACAATGTTGATGATAGAAATTACTAACAATGTGAAAATCAAACAAAACATGATTGTCTGTTTTCTCTTCAAACAAAAGAAACACAAAAAAGTTGGCCAATGCTGGCTTTGGTTGCATGTGTGGCATGTATGCATGCAGGTTAGGGAGAGAGAAGGATCTTACAATTTCAAGAGATTAGACATGTTGAATAGGTAACTGGGATCTGATTCCCCTCAAAGTTGTTGTTGTCCAGTTGGCTGTAATTAAACAACATAGTTAAAATTGTAGCTAGTGTCTAGTAATAGGTTGTCAAGATTTCAAACATTCATTGTCTGTATGAGATTGTGTACTAGGATTAGATGCAAAGAACAAGACAAAAAACCTCAGGCAAAATTTTACAAAAAGCTGATTTGAAATCCGATAAGATTTGATATTTTTTTTTAGCATTTTAAACATAGATGGTTATTGAACTAGATATATCTTATATTCTAACTTCTTGTGGGAGATTTGTGGAATTATTTGGTAGCTTTTGAATAGGGATACTTTAGCATTTTGAGAGAGTTTTGGGATACTCTATCTAAGTTTTACCTTGTTAAGATTTTGTCTATAATTAATCCCTACTAATATCTATGGGATAATGTAAACGACAGGGCACTATTTTCAAACTTTGTGATTCTTCGCACCTTTCTTTTTCTCTTTTAGGCTTTAATTTCTTGTTCTAGCTGAAGTTTGGTTATGTTTGATGAAAATGTGTTTTTCACTAATTATTATGAAATGCGTATAAGCAAGTTCTTTTTGAATTATTTGAATGTTGTAATTCGGTTTAATGATTTAGCTCATGTTATACTCAACCAGTTTAGATTAAATGGCATCCCAAAAAGAGATGATCATTGCTAGGTGGAACGAGCCATTGACGCAATTGTTTGTAAGCTTGATGGTAGACGAAGTTAAAAAGGGGAATTGAACCACCTCTACCTTTAACAAAGCAGGGTGGAATAACATTTAAAGTGAATTCAATAAAAAGTTAGGGCATCAGTATTCTCTATATAAGTTCAAGAATAGGATATTCAAATTAAAGCAACAGTACGGTAATTTTAAGAAGCTTCTTAACCAAACGGGATTTGGATGGGATAATATAGACAAAAAGGTTTCGTGGTGGATGAAACTCTCTGGGAGTTTCATATCAGGGTACCTCACTTGGGTAATTTGGTTCTAGCTTTGTATGTATGTTTTGACAGTTTTACTGATATATGCCCTTCTTTTGAAGATGGTGTAGGATAATACTGAATGGGCCAGATTCAGGAAAGAAGGGTTTTCTTTGTATCCCCAGCTTTGTATGGTGTTTGGGGATACATATGTTACTAGGGAGTATGCAATAGGAAATGTGCAGGAGTTAGTGTCGTTAAAGGATGATGACAATGGTGCTTTGGGTGAAGTTGCTGGTGGTGTTGCATTAGGTACACCGGAGGAATTAAGGGTGCCAGAACCATAGGTTGAAGACGAGTTGGGTAATGAACAAGAAATTGGATACGGGTTGGATAATGAACCAGTGGCTACCCTAGTTCCTAAGAAGCACAGGTTGGATAGGACTCCAAATTCCAAGAGGAGGAGAAAGAGCAGTTCATATTATTTTGCTAACACCTATAAAGACATTCAAGAATCTCTTAAAGTAAAAATGGATCAATCATCACATACCTCTATTACCTCACAAGCCTCATAACCTGTCGACCCCTACTCCATGGGAGCCATGATTGCCATCCTAAAAGAGATGCCTGACATGGAATTGAGTCTTTACACCAAAGCTGTGAATCATGGTTCCCCGAATGCTGTTTGGAGAGAGGGTTTCATCCTAACAAAACCCGAATGGAGACGTGCACTTCTTGATTCTATTTAAGTAGATGTTGGCATATGCTATGAATTTTTATATGTCTTTATTTCACTGAAAAACCTATGTATTTGAGACACTTTGGCTTTGCTTTTATTATGCGACCATGGTTATATTGTGACTTATGTTGATTGATAATGGATTACCTAGTTACACGTTGACTATTATTTAGATCTCTTTACTTATCAATAGATAAAGTCTTTAATTTCTTATTTTTTTTTTTGCACCTTCCACTCTTGTGTGGTGTCTTGTGTTGATGCCTTTTATTTTTTAGGTAATATGCAGGGGGATACTGATCAGGTAGCTTCTGTTGGAGGAACTATATCAGGTCATCAAGACTTTGATGATGATGATTATTATCATATTCTAAAGGCATGGTTGTGCCTTAGTGAGCTACATAAGGCTATGCGCACAAGAGAACCTATTAGGGATAGTGTATTGTCAGGATTGGAATGGGTAAGGGAGGTTCTTAATGGACATTCGGATAGAGTTTACGAAGCTTTTAGAATGGAGAGACATGTCTTCTTAACCTATGTGGTTTACTAAGGGCAAGAGGTTGGTTGGTTGATAATCGATATCTTAAAGTAGATGAACAGGTTGGGATTTTCTTATTTATGGTCTGTCATGGTAGTTCTAATAGAGATATGTACGAGAGATTCCAGCGTTTGGGGCAGACTATCAGTTGGTATTTTAACTTAGTACTGAAAGCAGTTCGAAAACTTGCAAATGAGGTTATTGTATCACCTCCCTTTGATGTTGTCTCACAGGAGATTCTTATAGATCCTAAGCATAAACCTTGTTTCAAGGTATGATTTTCATATGCTTCTTTGTAGCATTGGTTTAATTTTCTTTATAATCTTGTAAGACGGTAGTTTTTGATAATTGTGACGGGGCTGTGTAGGCGCTATTGATGGCACCCATATTGATGCTTCCGTACCTATTGTCCAACAGAATCGATTTAGAGGTAGAAAGAGAATTACCACTTAGAATGTGCTGTGTGTGTGTTCATTTGACATGAGATTTACATTTGTGTACGCTGGTTGGGAAGGATCTGCTAATGATTGTCGAGTGCTCTCGGTAGCACTTAAGACTCTTGTATTACAATTTCCTCGACCACCCCCAGGTAATTGTTTTCTCTAAAATGAGTAGTAATTTTTATGATTTTGTTGCAGTTGTATATTATGATAAATTTATGAACGCTTTGTTACAGGAAAATATTACGTGGTAGATTCTGGTTATGCTTCAACTCCAGGATTTTTAACACCTTTTAAAGGTGAACGGTATCATATAAATGATTTCAGACAAAATGCAAGACCAAGAATGACAAGAGAGCTATTCAACTATAGGCATTTTTCACTTAGGAATGTCATTGAGAGATCCTTTGCGGCTTTGAAGAATCGCTTTTTAGTTTTGAGACGCATGCCTCCATTTTCAGTTAGAAAGCAAGCACATATTGTAGTAGCATGTTGTGCTATCCATAATTATATTTGTGACCAAGACAGGAGGGATAGAAATTTTTCCGAATACGGAGATCCCAAATATGTGTATGAACCCACACATGATCATTATGAGCTTATAGATGATATATCGACCGAGATGGGAACCGAGATGAGCATTCTTGGGAAACAAATTGCCAATAAAATGGCAAGAGATCATGATATGGCGAAGATTCCATGATATAGGGTTTTTAACATTTGTATTGTATTTTTGTTATTAGGATTCGAGGAATTCGTATGCTTGCTCTTGTAATGTGATGTCGTATTTGACAATTTAGTACGACTCTTTGGACAGTGAAATTTGCATTGTGAATTTGGTGAATTAGGCATTTCAGGTTTGGGTGAAATTGTAGATTGTGTTGTGGAGTTGTAGTGTCTGATTGAAAGGAAAAACTATAGTTAAATTTGTACTATTATTTTTCCTTTTTGTCAAGTGTGTTGTTATTTTTCCTTTTTGCTGGGTGTCCGATATCAAGAGACATGCAAAAATATGAGCTTAAAGTTAACAAGAAAAAATAAAAATACATCTTACTCCTTTGAAGGTGAATCCAATACGATAATACGAAAGTATATAAATTCTTTTTGGGTTTCATTTGGAGGGTCATGCATGTTTACATTCATGATAAACATTGTGGTGATGATAACAAAATATAAAAATCTAAAAGCCGAAATAGTCATGGTTCATCGAAAATATAATAAGATTTTTATTTATATAGTGTCACGCCCTGAACCCTATGGGCTCGCGACATCCCGCCCATCGACGTTCGTCTGGCCAACGCAAATGACGATCCAGGATTCGTCACGGCCAAACGACGTACATACCCAAAACACACCTGCGGAAGTGATACTCACACCCAGATAAGCACACGAGAGAATGGGGTAGAAAAGAGAATGTATGCCGTCACAAACAACAATCAGCAATACATATATCTAATCAACAAGGGTTAGGGTACAGGGCCATCAAAATATAATATAACACTCGGCTAATCCCACGCTCCAAAAGGTACATCAACCTAGTGGCTTACTCCTGGTCAGTGTCGCTCCAGTTTGACTGCCAAGGTAGCTCATCAGGGTCAGACTCCTTCTCGTACTCAGGAGATGAAGGCTCGGCATCCATAAGGTCACCCTCGTCGTGGCCATCAATCTCCATCTGCCCCTCTGAAGGTAGGTACTCACTCGGATCAGGATCGACGATCTCTCCACCAAAAGTGACAGGAGAGCAAGGAATGGATCGCCCAGCTCCTCGATCGGCACGTTCAAACTCTGCATTGGACCTCTGAACTCCAAACCTCTCCTGACCTTCCATGCCTCATACCTATGGGGTATCAAAAGTGGTCCTCCATCGTCTACCCAAACAGTAGTAATGTGTCTAGCTACATCAACCCATCAGCCTCACCAAAATGCCTCACATCACACTCCACCTCCACGGGGAGTCCAAAACGAATCGGTGGAGTGCTCATTTCTATGGACGGGGGTCTGAAAATGGTAGCAAACAACGCCAGTGAGTCGAGGACTCAATAAGCTCTCTACTAAGTCTAGCGTAGGGTGCGGTACGCTCATCGGTTCGGCACTAACATACAGTTCTAGGGAAAATCGATGCTCTCCGTCTGACGATTCCAACAGTAACACAACTAGAGCATAATATGTACAAATCCAAATCAATTTAATAGGCACGCATATACGAAACGAATCCATTTGTCAGGAAAGATAACTAAAGCATGCCACGGTCTGATAATCACTGCCAGACATAAATCAACGGTTCACTCAATCAGAATTCAATTTGACCTGCATTAAACACATCAGGTCTGACACTCATGTATGCCATGTGTCAATGTTCAATGCTCAATGCTCAATGCTCGGTATCTAAATAACGCTTGACCCACGTTAAATGCATCAGGTCCGACCCGCGTATCGTACGTATCAGTTTGTGCCTTGCCCGGGTATGAGACGCCTTAGGCTAACATCGTGCCTCAACTCGTGTCATATAGGCACCTTAGGTTGGCATCTTATCACTCCAGCTATCTCGCGTCAAACGCATCAGGGCGCACCACGCCTCGACCCGTGTCATATAGACATATCAGGTCGGCACGCTTATCGCTCCAAATTCCCTGTGTAAACATGCATCAGGGCCATCCTCACCCTTATCTCGCCGCCCATGATACATGCCATGTTCTCATATCAATCATTTCATATTATGCATGCCATATACCCCATTTTTCATAAATAGCAACGGGCAGTTCATTTCAGGCATAACAACGCATTTTCCAGTCATTACATAAGATGTGGATGCACAACATGGCATGTCACAAATCATTGGTAAAACATGTTTTTTAAGGGCATATGCTCATTTATTAATAAACCAATCATCAAACTTGTCAGAATATAAGTGCCAATCGAACACGAGTCCCTATATGTTCATTTCGAACTAGTACCACACCCATGAGCTCTCAAACTTTTCCAGGATTCACAATTTTCACATCGAATATCCTATGGACAATATCCTCAACCTCATGAATCACAATCAGCGTGTTTTTGTGTAAAATCACTCACTAAACACCTCGGGTCCAACTTGTTCATTTAAGTCCAAACCAATTATTTCACCCATTAATCAACCTCCTAACCCAAATCACTTAGCAAACCCTATACCTCAGCCTATGAACAGCAACCTTGCGATGAGAACTGTGCCTACGGGTTAACAATTTGTCCATACCTCGCACAATCTAAGTTGATCTAAGAAGGCCAATAAATTTTCTAATCATTCTCCAAGTTCTAAACATCCCAAAGCCCTAATCATTCGCATGCCACATTCCTAGATTAGAGTTAGAGGATACGCTTACCAAAACAAGGCTCGAGTGTCGACGACGACAACAGAAACGCACGACGGCCGGGGAGGGGAGCTCGTGCCCAGAGGGTGCATGGCGGTAGGGGCTGGTCCGGCGGTCCTCAAGGGGTTTCTCAAGCCTAAAAATAGTGAACCTATGGATTAGAAAGGTCTAGGGATCCAACAGAATGAGCCCACGAAGCCGGAGCCTCGCTAGAGCAAACCGGCGGCCGGCAAAGGAGGGAGATGGGCGCGGCTGCTCGAGGGTGAAACGGGCATTTCGAGGCTGAGAAAATGGAAGAACAAAGGCCAAGGGGAATTACCAAGATGGGATGGAGCCGAGGGAGGTGGCGAACGGTGGCGTGAGGCGGCGGTGGACGGCGAACGGCAGCGGCAGCGGCAGCAGTGGACGGCGAACGGTGACGGCATGGGCGGCGGAGCGAGGAACAGAGAGAGAGGAGAGAGAGCTTGGGCAAGAGGGAGAGAGTTTAGGGAGTGATGGCCGAATGAAATGGAGGAAGAAGGAGAGAGAGAGGTTGTTTCTTACATTATAATGCTAATAGGACAAAATAATAAAGAATGGTGAGTGGGGTGGTTGATGGAGTAGGTTAGATGATGAGATGAGATGTGAGGTGATGGATTAGGTTTGAGAGTGACATGACTTGATTGATCTTGAAATGATTAGATTAGATTTGATTTGATGGACAAGACATGATTGATTGATGGGACCTTCGACGAGACACTTTCTCGAGATTCGTGCCAAATGCACTGATCGGCACCGAGCGTGAACGAACGCAGACTAATAACCTCGCTAAACTAAAGCGCTCATAATACCATAATTATAATTACCCACAATCTAGGGGGCTTAACGCAGGCCAGGGGCAAACCAATGAAATTTTGATTCACGTCTTGCCTTGCGACGTTCTCAAATTGACTAGCCAACTGACGATTTAACTACAACTGAATCCAACCTCTATTGTAACATTCATGAGAATTCAATTGTCCAAGGTCGGAATTCATTTCATGGCCAAATTCATTAAATAACAACTCTATCGAATCTTCAGACCAACGGGCAGCTGTTTAGAAGTTACACGTATCGACTGATTAAGTCCAAGTACTTTAGAATCCTATGTAGCCATTCCCCTTTGGTTAGTCATTTTAGAGTAGCTAATTCTGAGTAAGAATTGATTAGAGCGCATTAATGAAACATATCCATTCTTTATTGAAATCCCAATAATGGGTCGAATTTCCAGACTGTCACATATAGTAATTGTGAGAATATGATGAATACATGCATAGTACCATTTTAGTACTTTATGTAATTCGCTTGATTGTCAAATAATTTTTTTTTCCAATCTAATATAATTTTTTTAATATTCCAAAGTAAGGCCTAAAGTTTGACAAAAGAAAAAAAAACTAAGGCCTAAAGACGGAGACTTTTGACTTTTTCCGATGCTTTCAAAATGAAAAGGACTAGCGATGTTAAAAAAGCTTTCACGGATCTTTCGATCTCAAAATTGTATTAATACAATTTTGCCCATAAAATTGATCTCCATTTGCATAAAATAATCAAATGAAAAATTATACATAAACCCGTCAATATTTGCATTTTTTTTAATAACGTGCATTTTAGGTTAGGTTAAAAAAATTTGTAGAAGATTTTTGTGTTAATAATGTTCTAGAAGTAGAAATTGTTAGTAGTTATCAAACGAATTTCTCTTCCAAAAGTAGAAATCTTATCATGTTATCAAATGCTTCTCTCCATCAGAAATCAACTTCTGCTCAGAAGCAGAAGTAAAAAAAGATAACTTCTTGCTAGAAGTTGATTTCTGATAGAGAAGCGTTATCATGCTAAGGTGTCTCCTCAAACTCGTAACTCGACCCTTGTGCACAACTAACAATTGAACCAAATGTCGATGTGAAGTACTCTGTACGAAGAATAGCCCTAGCCAAGAAAAAGCATAAGAAACGCACAAAAACGCACCAAACGACACCCTCAAAATCAGGGGCTCGCACTATTTTTTGCGTGAAAAATGGCAGAGCTAGCCCTCCGAGTCCACTTCGCGGCTTTGAAACTCGGTCCTCGAGCTCGAAAAATAGCCAATCGAGACATGAGTACGTACTAATACAAGTAGAGAACATAACCAACCAAAACCAACCACTGATTCGCATAAAAGGGCAATGAAAACCAACCTCAAAACTAGGGGTTTGACTGATGGCGGACATTACATCGAACACATGGTGCACGGTAAAGAAAACACTGAATTGAGGCTTTTCATGTAGGTCCAAAGCATGCAATCAACTCAAACATGCTCAGCAATCATAGAACAAATCATGGAACCAAACATTTCGATTTCGTTTGGCTAAGAGTTAAACGGAGCTAAAACCGAGCAAGTGTTAACACCAAAATAGGGGGTTCGGTTCAAGGAGAGAAGAGAGCTGCTTGAGTGAGTTCAGTGACGGTGGCGACTTGAGAGACGATGGCGGAGGTTCCTTGAGCGTTGGCGCAGCTCCTTTAGTCAGACCTCCTGGAAAATGGTCCTTCCACGACTCCCTATTTCTCTTCTCGATCCTCCTTGCTCTCTTTCGGTTTTTGTTCCTTCCCCCCCTCTGTCTTTTCTTGTGGCCGAGAACCCCCCCCTTTTCTGCTGCCTCTCTCTTTGAAGCTCATGGCACCCCTTGTTGCCTTTCCTCTCTGCTCTTTCAGTCCTCTCTTTCCTAGCTACCCGCTCGACCTCTTTGCTGCAGCACCTAGGAAAGAGGAGTGGAGCTATTTTTGGCAACTTTGGAGCTTGGGGTGGGGTGTAAGGGGAAAGAAAGTCAACTCCATTCCCATTCTTTTTGGATCTGGCGTGACTTGCTTCTACCCCTGGCTTTTGCAGCATTTTAGCTATAGTGTTGTTCTTAGTCTGATTCAATTGGATTGAACCAGTTTGATCGGTCCAGTTCAATTGAACCGGTAGACACCAATCAGGCCGATTCGATCATTTTGAGGCCAGTTCTCGCAAAAATAACAACGGTTCCTTGATCTAGAACAAATTTTGGATCTCCTCATGGTATGCGTTGCCTAATTGATCTGGAGTTCCGTGACGAAACGATTTTTTTTGTTCTATTCCGATATGCGAAAGAGGGCTTTCAAGGACATGAATTAAATTTTCAAAAAATAAAATAACCTTGATGAAGGGGAAATTTAAAGAAAATATTTGATTATTTTTTCAGATTTTTCGGACCTCGTTTGGTATTTTTTTTTTCTATTTTTGGCTATTTTTAAATGAAACTAAATTTTGAAAACATCGAAAAAATGTGAAAAATAATTTTTTGCTTGAAATTGGTTCTTTATACTTGGTCAAGGGTTCCAAAGTTGATTTTGGATTTTATGGATTTTTATTGATTTTCTATTAATATTTTCTAAAGAAAAACTAATTAAAAATCAAATGTCAACAGCTGTCCCTCTTTGGGAGCGATCTTGATAGAGATTGTCTCAAAGACAAGGTGATACTTGAGTCTCAATCGACTCAACTGAGAAAGAGAAATGAGAAAACTATGACACTTGATCCAAAACCTTCTCTTGAAAGCTCTAAGTCCAATTCAAATCCTTCTGTCTAGTGATATGAGAGAGATCAGAGAGAGATTTACCTGGCACTTAGCTGCCTGTCGTGCGGCTATTGCCTGACATGATCTTTGAAAAAATACCTAAGGATTCTATTCTAAGAATACCCTAGAAAGGTTAAGCTCTGATCCATATAGTAGGTGACCCATGATAGAGTTCCTAATAACAAGGATTGTAAAGATGACATATCTTACTAAAAGGACTCGCATAAATGGTGTTTGCAATTCAGGACTTGAAGATGGATCATTCCATGATAGAATTCCTAGTAAAATGATTCTAGAGATAACATATCCTACTAAAGGATTTGCCAAAATGGTACCTATATGACATATCCTACTAAAAGGACTTGCTTGAGTGGTGCATGTAATTTAGAACTTAAAAATGGATCATTCCATGATGGAAGTCAGCAAGGATTACCTAAATGTCACCTTTTGGGTAGACAAAAGAGGTACAATCTGAAATATTGATCTTGGGTGCTATTTTGAGATCTAGAGAGATCAAAAGTCATGTAGAAGCTCCAACTCGAATTATTTTACCAAGGGGTGTCATTATGGGATCTGGGGAAATCAGGAATCTTGTAAAAGCTCAAACCCGAATTATATTCTTATGCCACTTTTGAAATGAACCAAAGAGGCAGAGATGAAATGAACCAAATATGTAGAGATTAAAAGATTTCAAATATCTGAAAGATTTCAAGTCTTCATGACGAGTCATGCTCCTATGATGACTATTTAGGAGTCACGCAAAATTTTTCAATAAATGCAACCGTGATGCAGGAGTTTATCCAAAATATCTTGCATTATGACATTGGTGATCAAAATTCCTTGTGGGAAAGATTTTGGATCAAATGATATGAAATTGCCAAAAGAGTTTGATTAACTATCAATTGGAGTACTCTTACCAAAGAGGACCTCTTGCGATTTTCAGGAATTTGTTTTGGATTTTCACTTGCTAGATAAACATTAATGAGGTGTTTCGAAATAATCTCACAAAACCTAGCATCTAGGATTTTAGGATTATTCACAAAGTATACATTTTGATTAATTAGAAAAGGTGTTTTAAAGGACCATAATGTAGGTTTGGTCAAAAGCTTTCACAATGGATGGGCACTTTAAGGCCAAGAATGAAATATGCTTCAAGACATCATCTTCGAGTCTACAAGTCAAGAACTTGGAAGATAAGATAAGACATGATTTTACTTACTTCTTTAAGCAGTAGCTTTCTTTGTGAACTTCCATGTCAACCTGGAACACCTCGATTAGAAGAGTTTTCAAAAAGGGTTGTATCGTTGGTTTTGGGTAGGCTTAAATGGCCATATTTGCATCATTATCGAACTCTCAATGTCTGTTGGGGATAATTTTTACTTGTGACTAGGGATGATGGGCTAATTAACTAGAAATGGATTGGGGAGAATTGTGGAAGGTAGAATCAACTCAACTTACTCGATAAGAAAACTCGCCACGAATAAGATAAGTCGTTTTGACTCGTCACGTTCAAGGATGACCGATAAGAATCGGGAATGGGTTTCGCCACTGAACAATAGAATTGATTAGATAAGAAGATATGAAAGTACTAAGGCTGGATTTCATTCAACAAACTTTTATGGCCCATTCTGATCACGAAATGAGCTTATATAATGCTCTTACAACCATAAGCCTTAATGAACCAAACTTAATAGCCAAACTACTTCTAAAACATAGGAATTGGCAGCAACATAGGAAACAAAGAAAAACTACTTCCAAAACATGGGAAATGATGGGGAGAGTTAATTCGGCCCATCAGGTGTTTAACCACCTAATTCCATGCATTTAAA
>JAGVVM010005575.1:0-15962 GCA_019149425.1 Psidium friedrichsthalianum | reverse complement strand
AATAAGTTATCAAAATGTTTAGCAGCCTCATACTTGGTAATTATTTTCATTAAGCTTTTAGCCAAGCTAGCAATAATCCTCAGCCAATACAAAGGACTCCGCCCCACATGTGCAAGATGGGAGCGTACAAGCAAGTAGATTGACATTAACATGCACGAACCACGAATGAGAACGGTGGCACCATCAAAAGATCAAGATAACAGACGTCGCTTTTACCCCTGCCACGGGGGGTAATTATTCAGAGCCACATATCCCATTTGTTAATGACCTGGCGACGAGCATGCCAGAAGCGACGCAACTGGCGCATCTTCTCCACGAGATTTGTACATTTTTTTTAGTTTGTATTTTTTTTCTTGATAGATAAGATATATATTTAGCCAAAGAATATCTCGATATTACTGAAAATTGCCGTTAAAAGAAATGCCATTTTCCTCGTTTGATCATACAAACATCGTACTAGTCGAGAACTATTTCTCTGACAAAAGAGGATAATGATCCATAACAATGCATCATAAATCCGTTCAATCAATTCGAATTCATATAAATAATTAATGCCGATAGTGCTTTTTTTTACAATCCTAACTAAAAATACTAAAGTCGATTGGAGGAGTACAGGTGTCATGGCAAGAAATGGGTAGATCATGTAAAGTATTGCGAGGCACTGCGACGCACAAGAGGAAAAGAAGCATTTAGCAGCTGAAATAGCTCATATTAGGGAGCACGTCATAAGCCCTTAAGAGATAATTATAAATGCCCGTTTATCTTCTCTAAACACTCTAATAATTGCCTCGAAATAAGAAGCCAAAGTAAAATGACACGTACTTGGTTAAGTGTCGGATCAATGCAATATGCAATGCAACTTTAGTAAAAAACACCCAGAAAAAACCCTTACCATAACACCAAAACGCTATTACTTTAATCATTGCGAAGCTTCGAACGCCACGACAAAAATGCTAGAGCCTATGGCGAGACATCGATTAAGACGGTAAAACCGCCAAGATGCAGGTCAAAAGGAACCTGTCGAAGACAAACCTACCTATGAAAAGTCCAAAAGGATGAATTGGGGTTCTTCCAATTAGGCCTTTCTCATCTCCGCGCCGCGGACCATTAATAACTACAAAACTCAGTAAGCCTTGCCGCCCGTTATGGCTCGATTCCTGGTTCAGAGCCGCAAAGGCCCTACACTTGGACGGACACCAGTCATCGAGACGAGTTTTTAAGCTGAATCGGACGACTCCATGTCATCTTCACGTCTATGAAATTAGCTCACGATTAGCGACCCCATGCTGCCTCCCGAGCCATCGAACACAGCCGACTTCCATCCAACACGCGGGGGCAAGGATTGGACAAAAGGAGTCGAAGATCTGGATGTCGCATGGCGATTAGATCAGAGATGACTGTGTGATCATGAGGAGCACAGTCACTCTTATCGGAGAGCTGCCCTTCGTCGAGAATAGATCTTTTTTTCTTTTTTTTTTTTTTTTTTTTTTTTTTTTCCATTTTTTTTTTTTTTTTATTTCTTTATTTTTTTGTTTTTTTATCCCTTTTTTGTTTCCTTTTATATAAAAATTGATCATAAATTCATATCGCCTTTCTAACCCCATGTATAATGGGTTGAGTCATTAAATGAGTTTAAACATTGTTAAGAATATGATCCTAATTTGAAGCCTGAGCGGAAAATTTGAATTTCGCCAGAAACAAATATATCTTGATAACTTGAAATTAAATATCAAATATTTGATCTTGAATATACACGGAAATATATCTGAAAGAAAATAGGCTCGCTGATATATATTTTATTGATAATATTTCAAATCAAGGATCAAGGAAATATTTCTATTGGAGTTCAGACTCTTCTCAACGTAAGCATAAAGACAAAAAGCGAAAGTCAATCTTATTTTCATCTGAACGACTTCCATTATATTTATTCTCCAATATGTGTGTGCGCTTAGTGTCCATATACAAGTCCTAGACACCCCGTTGTATGATACAGGAGAGATCATCAAGCGAAGCAACTCGGTATTTCCTCGTTCGAAGTACTTAAAGCGCCATAGCAGCCGTATAACATCTTCGTGAGAATATACATCGAGAATTCAAGTGTTGAAGCAGGATTAAATACTTGCTTGTAAGATTTTGCGTATTAATATCGCTTTGAGAGATTGAGAGCCCATATTTCATATGAATCTATGAGGCCTAAACATGCCATGCGCTTCCCGCAATTGCTAATCGGGTCTGGGAAAACACTCCTGAGCCTGTTTGATTGACTATAGAATGTGCCGCTTTGATAATCTCCGTGTATCGCATAGATATTATAAGTAGAATTCGCTTACTGCTCTACTCCGTAGATGCTAAGAGTCTCTACGAAAGCTCGAACCACGATACATCTGGGTTCGTCTGAATTCTATTTCTCCTATGTACTCTCGTCTATTTAGTGTTGGATTGCTTGTCATCCGAGGGTGTAACAAACATACATGGGCTTCACAAATTGAATGAGCCAAAATTATAAAAAAAATCACACAAATTCGTTGCACTTGTGCCAATTCAGTTATTAATTTTATTTTTGTGTTAATCAAACATACAATTTTCTTAGAATTATGTTAATTCAACTCTTCACGCGCTCAATTTTTGCACCGATCCGGAGCTATGAGATAGTAAACCAACGATAGCTTGACGCGGACCGTGATGCTAATGGGCATCAATTTTTAAATCCTATTTTCTTATACTTTTTATTTCTATTTTTCCCTTATAAGTTTTATTAAGCAGCTCACTTCCCTTACCTCTCAAACTGCACGTGCCGACATTTCGTCAACAACACGAACTTACAGCCACCGCGGGCTTGCATAATCATCACGCAAGGACACCCCAAAAAATTCCAAGCAAAACATGAAAACCTAATCTCAGTAAACTTCTCAGTATTCAAGAAATAAACTCGGCCAGCAATTAGTTGCGCGGCTTTTAGAAATTTTTCGCAGACCCACTTGTTTCTTGCACACAGTGAAGATTTTTTTTTGAGTGTTTTTGGGGCCATGGCGATTTGGGCCGGAAGACCTAGCAGCCTAGAAAAGTCTCGCAAACAAACGGCCTATCTGAGGGGAGGGAGAGTTTTCGAGCTAGCAAAAGGCTAGAAAGAGGCAGAGAGGGCACGCGCGGTGAGGTCCAGCTTTGGGCAGAGGCCGACCAGCTGTCAGCGTAAGTCTGGCCTATGGACTAGCACGTCACCGAATTGGCGGACGACGGAGCAGGAAGAAAGAGCCCAAAAAAAACGATAAAAAGAAAATAAAATAATTAAAATATATCATAAAAATTATTCACGAAGCGATGCATGTCATCCTAGTGTTACATACTTTTTATTCCTTCAGTCAGCAACGGCAAGATCAAAGTTGATTGAAGAATGAATAGAATAAATACAAAAGGATTTAGTATGAAATGACACAACTCTAAGTAGGTCAAGAAATTTTTTTTCCGATAACTATTTCCCTAAATTAATTTAGTAACTTATTTAAGACAACTAATCCATCTACTTATGATCTCATCTCTTATTTTCTTCTTCTTCAATCAATATTGCGCTGTTCCTTATTCGCGTAGCGCCTATGCAGTTTTTCTAATATATGTTCATAAAGATATTTTTAAGATATGAGTAACAAGTCAAACGGGTCTAGTAACTTTGCATTGTATGAAATATAGTGTCCGAAAACGAGTTCAAATATAGCCACTACGAGTTCCATCATTTTGCGGCCCCATCACATCCAAATAAAATAATAGATATAACTCTTTGGCAGATCTCAGGTCTAAAGACTACGTAGTCCTAAATGAACCTTTCGAGTACGATCGATAGAAGTTGCCTGGTGCTGCGATAGGTCACACATCACCCAAATGCCTGCTCTTCACGATCGTGAAAGAAGAGCAAGCAGAGGAAAAAAGAGAAGACGAGCGCGCACTAGGCAGAAATAGGACAACTTGTGCCGTCAGAGAGCCTTGCACCGGGTAGACCTTTAACCCAACACTTTGTGGGCTGGGGGTCGGGTGATGAGGGGGTAGGGACAAGCTTGACTGCTTGTGACACTCAGTATAGTAGGTTGATACCTACAAAAACACATTAACTCGTCCAAAGACACCCAAACAGGACCTCAACTTACTCAGGTTGCCTTTTAAGGCTTAATCAGGCCAACAAGAGGAGCTTCGGATACAACTTTCCGCAGCAAGACTCGGCCACTCTGCTTAAATTTTGGATTCTTTGCGCCACTAGCCGGCACGGCAAAGGCTCAGCGGAGATACGAAAAGGGTCGACATCACGGGCGACAGCTTCATCGCCACTCTTAAACTCAAATAGCAAACTCCATGCAAACGCTGCATTTTTTCTCTCTCCTATTCTCCTCTCCCTTGTGTCTGTACGACATATCAGAGAGGGCGCTGACCAAAATAGAAAAGAGCAGGAGAGCAGGAGATGCTGATGAGCGAGCAGTATAGCTTGAGCCCATAGAGAATCGGATGGTCTTTGCCCGCGAAATTGAAGGCGTGCGCTGTGAGGCTGATCGAAAGAAAAGATTGCAAACCATTTGATCCAGAGCGCGATCTGCGACGTGTGCGATGAACTTGCTTCTAAGCCTTACATCTTATTTCTGCGCCGCCGAACGATGTATACACCCTTGTACCAACAGCACGATGCTTTGGCACGACGAAGCTTTAAAGGTCTCGTTATTCATTTCGTCGCTGTTAATGTGCTATGCCATCTGAACGTATGACACTAGTGCCCCTCTAAGCTCGAGCCGTTTATTTCGATGCCGCAAGATTATCTAATAGGCTGACTCAATCCGAAGCCCTGATCTCACCACCATCAGTACCCTAACTATCGGATTATCGCCGTCAACTCGAAGCAAAAGAGGCCACTTGACTGCATACTTCTAAAGCTACGATGAAGTGGGCCATAAAGATGATTTTTTTTATAGGTACTGAGCTAATCACTGTCCAGAAACTGCGACTGTCTATATTAGCCTCGACTTATGCTTATTTAGTGCTAGGCCAAAGCTCCTGGTGCGTGATGACTACTTGTTGTTTTTTCTTTTTTTGTTCTATGTGCTTTTAAAACGTGCCGGTATATGGCCGTGATGATTCGAACAAAAGACAACATACTCCCCCCCGCCCCACCCTCTTTGTAAATTGCTAGCGGCAAGTTGGCGTTGCAGGCTTACATATGTGTAACAAGTGGCGAGTCGGCATTGCTGCGCGTGGGCCGCTCGCCAGATTCCCAGCACGAGGTCCCGCGTTGTGATAATTGAAGAATGCCCATGGTATGGAGAGAGCGTAAGTAATGTTTTTTTTTTTTTTATTTTTTTTTTCTTTTTTTTTTTTCTTTGTTACTTCTGATCTCCTCATCTCCATTTTTTTTTTTTTTTTTTTTTTTTTTTTATTTTTGTTTTTTTTGTTGTACTAACCTCATGGTTACAGGATGGACTGATTCATAATGAGTTCCTGCCCGCCCCACTAAGGTTTTCGATTTG
This sequence comes from Psidium friedrichsthalianum, assembly GCA_019149425.1. NCBI lineage: Eukaryota > Viridiplantae > Streptophyta > Magnoliopsida > Myrtales > Myrtaceae > Psidium > Psidium friedrichsthalianum. The sequence continues at coordinate 10,464 of JAGVVM010005575.1, read as the reverse complement.
CTGCCCCCTCGCTTTATGGGACACACTTTTCTGTAGCTTTCTTTTACTGTGCAGATAGATAGGCCCACTAGCCCTCCTGCCTGCAATGACGATATGTGGGCATGTAGGTGGTTAAAAGAACCCACGGGAGGATATACTCCTTATGAGCAGAGAAGTCGAGGCTTGTGCTTATTCTTTCTTCAGCATTAAGAGACAAAGGGTGTGTAGAATTTATTCGCCAATAGGATACACTGAGATTTCTTACTCTTGTCTGCTTTGATATAGTTTCACTCTTTCCCCACCTTCCCCCCCTCCCCTTTCCCCCAAGGGGATAAACCTCGTCGGTTAGAGTGAGGGTTGCAAGAGAGACATAATCAGAATGCAGGTGAGCAGAGAAAAGAACGAATCAGCACACCTAAGACTGCCGAATAGAATAGAGAATCCACCAGAATCACAAGGGTCTCCAGTAACCCGTCTCCCCCATGCTTCAAACCCAGGATGCGAGGAGTTATATTTCTTAATTTTTTTTTATTTTTTTTTTTTTTTGCTCTTTATTATTTTTTTGTCTTTTGGCCCCCTTTTTTTTAATTATTTGTTCTCAGTCGGCAATGCGGAAGAATGGAGCAACAAATTGATCTGCCCATCCAATTATCTCGCCCCTAAAGCCGACCTTGAAGGGCGCAGGCACTTCGATGAACGAGTGTTATGCAGTTTATCGCCGATCATATGCTGGCCTCCGGATTTGATTTATGATGAGCATAATCTCCGATTCTAGCCTGTCAGTGAATCTGATTCTTACTTAGAAGCCTGTCTTTCTCAACTGAATGCTGAACAGATATGCAGAACGTAACGAAATGCCTCTCAATCACGAATCTAGCCGCGTTGCCTTCCTGTAATTGCGATCGTTTGATAAGATGAGCCTGAAAAGCTGCAGCCAAAAGGTAATGTTCAGGCTAGATATTCACCCACCCCGCTTGTTGCCTTTTGGTAAATTTCTCTAGATTTAATTAAGCTCGACGCACATCCAACTTGTTGTTTCCAATCGTATGGACAGAAATATTCTATACCATAGGAAGTATGGCAGAGTCGTTCGACCCTATCATGGTCAGGGCTTCCCCCACCTACACCCGCGCCAACGCACAATCGCTAGCCGATGGCCCTATTATTTTTTCCCCTAGGAGATAGCCATAGTATAGTTTTCCTAGACAAGTCCAATTCAAATTCTAACATTAAGATAACCTTGCTATACAAGATATGATTAAGTATAACACTCCACTGCTATAATAACATTCATTTAATAACAGAAGATGCTGGAGCTACTTAAGTGAGAGTAGCCTAGGAATATAAAGACCCAGGTAGCGATGCGAAATTTAGTAAAATTGCAACGACAAAAACTGCATTTTCTATAACAGGTCAAGCGATGGTTCAATTTAGAAATATTGTCTTTCAATGGTGATCCGCTCCTGCCAATAATTCATATCCAAATTTTAAGTTTGCAAATTAATTCATGCTGTTGCAATAAAGCTAGTTAGTCTGGGTGCGCTAAAAGTTGATGAAGCGAGCAAAGTGGTCAGCAATCTGAAGTATGATCGGAATCGTTCTCTTTTCCATATTGAATTAGATAAATAAGGCAATGAAATGACTTCCAGGGAAATCTTTCGTACCTTTATTTACTCTTGCCACTAGGCTGACTCTTCCTTGCTTTGCCTGAATTATGAAAGGAAGCAGAAAGCGCATGAAAAACTTAGGTTGCTTGTCGGGCAGCATCTGCACTTCGATTTCCTGCTTGTCCTGTTAACCATCTCTGCCTTTTAGCTGGGAGATTCACTTAACTTTCTGAAGAAGTAAGGATGCGTGTGTTTTGGTGAGAGAACGGATTTCAGACGATTCTGATGTTGTGTCACGTAATGTTCTGATGTGCTACGACCTAGTTAACAGAATTGAGTCTTTGTGCATGGTGGCTTTTGTCAGCTTCATTGTTAATGGACTCTCTGTGACGATAGAATAACTTATGACATCCGAGAGTGAGTCGCAAACACAGTTCGTTGATTGATAGTTTTACTGGAATCTGCTTTAAGGTACTCATTTGGCGAGAGATTTTTCTTTAAACTTGTGTTTGTCTGTCCTACTTTTTTCAGTTGGCGTGGGGCCTTTAAAGGGACAATATGAGAGTTGCCCTAGATGGAATTAGTGGGATGTTGAATATTACATTGCAGACAACTTTTAGCACTTTTGCGATTCCTTCACCCTGTACAAACTTTTTTGCATGGACAATTGGTCGATTGCCAGTCAATGAATGTAATTATTTAATTGGATGATGAATATTCATTTTGAATCAGGCTAGTTTGTGAAGTAAATGGAGAAATTAGATTGTAAGTTCTGTTTCCTCTCCATTCTTAACGCGGAGATGTCGAAGCAAGTTTCTCAGAGCCGGATGTCGTCCAAACTTTGATGTGAAACCATATCAATTCTCTAAGTTTTGAGGTCTAGTTTGGTAAGTTTGCTACTCCAATTCAGTTGCAGTTCAGACCGAGGGGAAAAAACAGCAAAGAGGAAGTGCATCATGCACACTAGACGTCTGATGTCATCGCTTTTTAAGGCTTATTATGCCCCTATCTAAGCTTGTGCAGAAGGTAGCTCAACCGTCAATGCATTTCTTTCACGGTAAACGTGTACTTGTTGACCTGAAAAGAGAAAAAAGAGAAAAGATGCTAGACTGTCATGTGTATGTTCATCCGTTTTATCTTCTGATTTCAAAATTAAAATACATTCTTTACTTTTGATGTCCAAATTTGATAACGAGTTGCGTCTAGTCTGCCTCCTTGTAGATTGTTCCTCCAGGACCTTCCTTCAAATATATGGTCAGAACCAAAAGTTTCCCTTGGGTATCTTAGGAGAAATATTTCTGGACCTATGATAAAGTGATAGAAAGCCACACTGTGAAACCGCCGGTTCTCTTGTAGGAATCATCCGTTGTCAATAAAAAAATGTTGGAAGCTGGAATACCAATAAAAGGATCTTGTTTATTTTGCTGGTAATGAATGATTTGGAAAATATTTTCCTAAAAATGATTTGTTGTATTGCTTGCAAAAATGAACGAAGAAAAAACAGTTTCGTCCTTTCTTCGAAACAAACGGAGTCTAAGTCACCACTCTTATGTTGAGTGGCTTATCATCTGTAATAGTGTAATTAGGGACTGATGCCAACGAATGGGAAAGAAGTTAAGTTGTTAATCCATCTTCATTTTACTTCACAGCTGCACAATGTATTGGGCAAGTCAATCTCATGCTGCCTGTTACTGAGTGAAGGATTCATCTTTTTTCTCTTAACACTTACTTCAAGCTACACATGCTTCCATGTGTTTACTTAGGACACTGAAGTTTCTACATTTGATATTTCTTCGTTAATTTCTGTACGAAGGGCAGCTGTCATGAGTTCAGTCATTGGGCTTTATTGTTGCAATTTTTAGGTAAAACTCATGTTCACCACGAGCACAAAAGCTAAAGCTGTACTGAGTAAAAGTTTCTGCATCCCTGTGCCTAGTGGTTATATCAGGTGAATCTCACTCCCATTGTTGGCTTGAGCCATCTGCAATTGATTTGAGAGAACCCTTTTCTCTCTGTAGCATTAGAACTAACGCTCGTGGAACAGTATCCGCTGCCTGTATTGAGTTGTATGAACATTTGTTGCGGAAAGAGAGGGAGAGTCTATGTACAGCGATTGAAACAGTCATGTCGATATACCTATTGTAGAGCGGTGCCAGATAACATTGAAAACTCTAGTTCTTTCAGATTATAGATGCATGCGGATGTAAGATTGAACTTTCCTCTGTCCTTACCAAGTGCTGGCGATGAGGACCTTTTAAGTGCAAATCTCTGCTGAGGTACGCGTACTCGCAGGTCCATATACAGAATCGATCAGTCTCTAAATTATAGAGGTCGATCAAACCACGCTCTCAGATTTACTTAAGGTTCTGACTAGTAGCCCATCATGCTTTGATTGACCAATAATTTGCTTATGCTTTGATTGACCAATAATTTGCTTACTTCAGTCCATGCGATTCGAGGTTCGTCCTAAGATGAAGAGATGATTTTTCACCAAATTGCAAATGAGCGGACATAAAATCCCTGAAGAAGAAAAGGCTACCGGACATACTCCTAACTACAGAAGTACAAACCAACCGACCTCGTCGTCAACAAGTTTTTATTAAGCAACTAAAGAGTGGCAAACCATCAACAAACAAAAATAGTCACCATGCATGTATATTCATATGTAACACATTGAGATTCGAGAGAGAGAGAGAGGAACTAGCAGTTCTACTTCTTCATAGCTTCCAATGCTCCATCCACCACCGTCGCCATCATAAGTAGATCGGTGATCATCTTCTGAGCTCGAGGAGTTCTGATGCATTGCCTTAGTACACGTATCCCTTCACGAACATTCCCTTCTTGGCCTCCTCGGACTCGCCTTCACCGGTGTACTTGCCGAGCTGGGCGAGGGAGTTGGCCTTGGCACGGAGTAGGAGCGTATCCTGAGCGGCCTTCACGTTCTCAGGCCTGCCTCCCCATGTCTTCAAGCACGTGTTCTGGAGGGCCCTAGCATAGGAGAAGGACACGTGCCATGGGTTCGGGGATTGGTTCATCGCGTTCAGGTTCAAGGTCGCTTCAACCTCGGATTGCCCGCCAGACAAGAACTGCGCAATTCAAACGATAATTGTCACATGTGAATCAAAGATGATTCCTTGGACTCATCTGTCCTAAGTGCTTGTCATAGAACATGAAGGCAATCAATAAGCGAACGCCTTTAACTAGGAAACCAGGAGGGACTTGCCATGATTCCGGGAACGGCTGGCGGGATCCTGCGGTGGAGGAGCTTGAGAGTGTACTCGGCAACTTGCTGGGGAGTGGCCTTCTCTTTGCACTCGGCTCCGGGAGTGACCATGCTGGGCTTCAGGAGGATGCCCTCGAACAGCACATTGTTCTCGGCCAGGTAGTAGAACACCTCAGACCACACCTTCAGGGCCACCTCGAACGTCCTGTCGATTCCGTGCTCTCCATCCAACAAGATCTCTGGCTCCACTATTGGGGCCAATCCATTGTCCTGTGCATCATCGTCAGTCATACGAATGTCGTCAGTAAATTGACCATTGTCCAAAAATGGAATCTTATTCCATGCATCTGAAGACGGACAGCTGAACAACAAATGTACACGTTGACTCTATTTTATGATTTGCATCAATTGGCTGGCTGGCTGGTTTCGACATGCTACAAAACTCAGACTATGAACCGTGCAAATAGCTGACCAAATCTGTCTAATTGTAAGACTGCATCAACTAAATGGTCGGCGTTGACATAGGTGAAAGGCTCGAAAAATTATTAAATGAACCGATCCCGAATCATCTGCTACTTACTTGACAAATGGCAGCATAGCGGGCAAGACCCCAGGCGGCTTCCTTCACGGCCAGGGCAGATGGGCCATTGGGGATGCTCACCACAGTTCTCCTGCAGATTTTAGTCTCAGGAGTTAAATTTATGGAGTTTCCAATTAACCGAGGACAAAATGGAACTGATGCAACGCGATATATTAGTCATATTCGAAGACAAATATAAGAAAGAGGAATGTCCTTATACCATTTAGCGAAGCGAGCGCCCTGCTGGTAGTAAGCAGCCGAGCGGGACGCTAATCCATCGAGCCCTTGGCACCACGACTCGTTGTTCGACCCAGCCAGTGGCACCAAACCCTGTTGTCCCCAAAAGGCAAACGCATCTTACGTTCCGTCTGAGAATAATAAAGACACCAGAATCTACATGTCCAAATGAGCCGTTATTCAACATGAACTAGCTGCCATATCGTCAGCGTCACATAGTTTTTTTGATTCAACATGTTGACTCTATTAAAGCGTGAGGCCTAGCTAACAATTTGATGCAACGGAAGACTTCGGAAACACATCAGTCCTTGCCACACGTTGTTAACTGAAACCGGTGTAAACAGGGGCTTACCTTGTCGACTTTGATGCCAGGGACGATGTTCTGCTCGACGAGAACGTCGACCATCTTGCGGCCTTCGGTGGTGGATTGGTAGAGAGTCTCCTCGAAGAGGATGGCTCCGGAGATGTACTGGCCGAGTCCCGGGGCAGATACCAGGAGTGTCCTGTAGGCTTGGCGGTTGGCCTCGGTGTTCTCTAGCCCGATCGACGCCAAACGCTTCCCGCAGGTCGCGTTCGACTCGTCCATGGCCAAGATTCCTCTCCCGGGCGATGCAATTGTTTTCTGATACGGCGGTCCCCCGATCAAGAAAATGACGGTTAGCTTATAGCCTTTTGTTATCTCAGCTGCGATTGTATCTATTTTCGCGATATCTTCCACTTCGTCGACTCCGTGGATACTACCTTTCTTGTTTCCGGCTTTCTTAATCAATGTTTTGTTAGATTCATTGAGTGTCAGAGTGCGACATAACAAAAAGTAGCATTGGACTCGGTTGGAATCCTTACGACATCAGAGTGTTTTCTCAGCAGGAGGTACAGTGTAGCATGGACCATATTCCTAAACGAGCTGTGCAATCACTTTGCTAAAGTTTGAATGTCTAAGGTGACAATATTCATACATTCTCTAGGCTTTACCATCAAATTTGTATCAAGTCTCCTAAGCTTCCTGACTCACTCATGTACTTGTGAGTATACTTGACGTACCGCGGTCTTGACGAGCTCATCGGCGTAGGCGCTGGCTTTGACAGTGAGAGCGGAGGGGGCGGTGGTGGGGTGGCAGCGGACGGCAGCAAGAGACGGGGTGCGGAGAGCCTGCCCACCCTTCACGAACTCCGACTTGTCGAGCACCGGAGATGACTTGAGGAGAGAAGCCGAGGCCATTGTCTTCCGCTCGTGAAGGCCAACCTCGAACGCAGCCCAACAAGCAAAAACTGGTGTTATCTTATCACTTCCCAAAAGCCTCACACCTCTCCCTTCGGCCTCTCTTAACCACACATGCTCAAATGATATCTTATATAATTGCTCTAAGTGTGTACCCTAAAGATGTCTCATTTGAGGCTGCTGTGCACCACCCAATCGAGCCCCGCCACGTGGATGATAACCTTTGCTTACTTGGCAGCTCTCGAATCAAGGGCTCAGATGAGAAGTTCAATCATAACCTCTCAAAAAAAAAAACTCATTTTTTTTTAATAATTAAAGACCTCAAAATTGCTATGATATTTTTGTCCTTTTCATTTCTTGCTGTTTGGGGAATTGGACAAATTGCCATAGTATGTTCACTAAAATGAGGCCATCTTGACTCAGTGTAGGTTGTTTGATTGAGAGAGATTCTCTCTGGAAAGTGAACGTGAGGCTTCAGTCTTTCTTCCAGCTCTCTCTTTTGTTGCTTGCTCCGACGGATGGCCTTGGTTTAGCCCCGGAAGATCTTGAGGCGATTTCAGGGATCCACACGTCGACGGCGCACGGCTCGCCAACTCAGAATTCGACACGTGGTCGGAGGCGATGTTTTTCTCGGCGCGTGGACCTTTCGCGATCTCCTGGGGGTCCGGTGAGGAAGAAGAGGAGAGAGAAAATGATGGAAACAGACGTGGTTGAAGGAGGGCCTTGAAAGATCTTGCATTACTTTCGAACCTCACTTGTTAGGAACTCTCTTGTCTTCACCGAGAAAGAAACCTGTTGCTTCTTTACGCTTTCAGCCGAATTCGAGCTCCTCATAGAGTTGCATCCGATTTGAGGATCGGTAAGCTCGAAGCTTAAATTACCATTTCAAATTAGCATGTGAAGGAGTAGGTTATATGAAGTCATTATAAACGGAATATTCTTAAAAAGAGAAAAAAAAAAAAAAGGACAAAAGTTATTCCGTTGCCGGGACTTGAACCCGGGTCTCTCGGGTGAGAGCCGAGTATCCTAACCAACTAGACTACAACGGATGTTAAGAAAGAGGGAGAACCTACTCCTTTTCAACCAAACAAAGCCCATGCCCCAGGCCCACAAAATTACTTAAAAATCTTTCATGTGGTTTCTACGTAGGAAGAATCGGTACTCTACTCTCCGGGAGCCTCCGTCATATCATGTTCGACACTCTCCGATATGCGATCGATAGGTGGTTCTGTGTCGTGTCATGTCGTGTTCGACATGTTCGATATGCGAACGACACGTGATCAGCGCTTCAGACACACCAACGGCATGCGGGTCCAACATTCTTACATGCCGTTTCAACACGCATGGGGTCTATTTTAAGTATCTTCAATAAATTAGGGATCAAAATGTAAATTTATCAAAAATATACATACTTATGTCGTATATCTAGCTATCTTAAAATTAATATACCCAGCCAGTGAAAAAAAAAACAAACCTAATCGTGAATCCTTAATAGAAGATGAAGAAACTTATGCCGATATTTTTAAACTTATACATTTAATATATAACGTGTCCCAACGTATCGAAATTTTATATATTTTTTTAAAAAATGACATGTCAGCGTATCGTTTTTGTGTCGGTGCTACTTAGGTTCCTACCGGTTGAATTAAGATATTATTTTGTACTTAGATCTTTTAAGCCATGAAAGAATCCGACAGAAGGGCTGGCCTGTTTGGACTAAGCAGCTCGAGTCACACCACCACGGAAAAACTACTTCATGACACAAATCGTTGTGCTCGGTCGTCCACTCAAACATGAGAAACATGACATTCCTGTTTCCCCTAAGCTTGCTTTTGAAGCTTTGTGCCTCAATGACAAGCAAGGCTAAATTCAATGACAAAAGGAAGCAGAAACAATGCAGATCACTCTCCAAACTCCTAAAACAATTCGAAAAAAAAGAAAAGGGGGCAAAAAGGAAATAGCCTCTTCCTTCTTTGGTATGCCCAAGACGAGAGACCTGGATATAATTCCAATACCCTGAACTGAACTATTTCCTGCAAAAGAAAGGAGCTCCTAGGAGTTGTGTTCTTCCCACGAGTCTTCATCAGCTAAGATCTGGGTTGGCAGCAAAATATGCAAGCACACCAACAAATGGCGCATTGATGTAAGTGGTCGGTTCGGACTTCCTGAAATCAGCTCTGTTGTCCTCAAACGCATCGTCCTCGCCAGGTCCGCCCACGAGGGCCCCGACGAGAACGTTTGGGTTTGGCCCCGGCGAATTGAAGTAGACCGATCCTTCCTTGCAGCCGATGGACTTGGGCCAGTCTTTGATTGACGGGAGTGAGGACCCGCGATGGTGGATCCTTTGCGGGTACTGCTCGCCGTAGCCCACCATGTAAGACATGCCCTGCGGATTGTCGCCCAAGATGTAGTCGACCTGTCGCTTGGCCTGCTGCCGCAGCGTGGCTGGGCTCACGGTCACCCCGCCGCAGCTGGCAGACTGCGAGGTCCGCTCGAGGTAGTTGGCGTAGACGAGGAGGAGGAAGGAGATGGAGGTCGAGTGCTGGAGGTTGCTGCCACCAGGCCTGTAGATGAGGCCTCCGGGAGTGAGGTCTATGTGGTAAGAGGTCGATGACTCGGGGATGAGTGTGCACATGAAGCTGTCCGCCGATGCCTTGTACGACTGGAGCGCGAACATGCTGCCTTCCAGGAATTCCTGAAAAACATACCAAATTCTTTCGATGTTACAACAACAAACCGGGCCTAATTCCACTAAGTAAGGTCCCTATTTAAGCATTGGATATGGAATGTGATCAGACGTTCAGAGAGTTGGAGTTTCTGGGTTCTTATGTACCTTGGAGATGAGCACATTGAGACCGGCGTGCTTGTTGTCCCACCCGAACTCGTTGATATTCTCTTCAGCGCCGAGCGTCTGACCGTTGTATTGGATGTAATCGAGGTAAGAACTGTCCTGAGTCGCCCTCCGGAGCCACGCCGCACCCCACAACAACTCGTCCTGTTGCAGTAAGAGAAAATCCAGAAGCCAAATTAGTTCAATAGAATCACTTGGTCCGTGATTATGAGAGTCTTTATTGACAACCACGAGCACAGGACAAACCAAAGCACGCATTAGCATTTACCTGGTACCCATCGAAGTCGCAGTAAAATGGGCAGACATCGTCTTCGATATTGGCATTGTCACTGTAAGCTCCCCTGTGATTGTCGGCGTACTCAAATGCCTTGATGGCGTTCCTCAAGAGGGTCTCGGAATATCCCGGGTCTGATGACCGGAACGCCATGGATGCCGCCGCCAGAGCTGCCGCGGTCTCCCCAGCAACGTCCGAAGCTGGATTAGGGGCATCGACCACGTAAGCTGTTCTAGCGGTGTCCATGTCCTCCGGCCTTTCCAGCAGCTGTGGTCGGTGTTTGGATCACCCACCTGTGACAAAACCGCCCGATTATCAAAGCCGTCACTTGATTCACTGGCCATTATCATCGAAGTTGCGATACTGATCGCAGAAATAGTGTTAATGTTTTTGCTCTGAGAACTGAACGTAAGATTGAGGACCAAAAATTTCTCCAGAATGGCGGTCCAAGCATGTTTCAACTTTTCTCAAGAGTTTACTTTATTCAATCGATGT
>JAGVVM010005573.1:0-15959 GCA_019149425.1 Psidium friedrichsthalianum | reverse complement strand
TTCCGAGTCCTGATTTGCAGGCACCACATGAACGAGCCCTTTTTTGCAGGGTATACTGTCTCTGGAGCCCTTACATTAGAAAACCCAATACGGAACGGTCATTTTAAGTCTGAGGTAAAGGTCACCATATGAAAGAGCCCTTTTTGTTAGGTATGCTGTCTCTAGAACCATTCCATTGGAAACCCCAATACGGGACCGTCTATTTTCAAGTCCTGAGTTGCAGGCACCACGTGAACGAGCCCTTTTTGTAGGGTATGCTGCCTTGGAGCACTTCCCTTAGAAAAACTCTAGGACGAAACGGTCCATTTTCAAGTCCTGAGGTGCAGGGGGGGAGGGGGGGGCCACCACGTGAGCAAGTCCTTTTTGGTAGGGTTATGCTGCTATGGAGCCCTTCCATTGGAACCCTAATACGGAACGGTCCATTTCAAGTCCTGAGTTGCAGGAACAATCCATTTTTTAGTCCTGAGTTGCAGGCACCACGTGAACGAGCCCTTTTTGTAGGGTATGCTATTTCTCAGACCCTTCCATTGGAAACCTCAATACGGAACGATCCATTTTCAAGTCCTGAGTTGCAGACACCACATGAGCGAGCCCTTTTTGTAAGGTATGCTGCCTCGGGAGCCCTTCCATGGAAACCCCAATACGGAACGGTCCATTTTCCAAGTCCTGATTTGCAGGTACCACATGAATGAGCCCTTTTGTCAGGTATGCTGTCTCTAGAGCCCTTCCATTGGAACCCCAATACGGAACGGCCATTTAAGTCCTGATTTGTAGGTACCACATGAACGAGCCCTTTTGTCAGATATGCTGTCTCTAGAGCCCTTCCATGGAACCCCAATGCGAAGCGGTCCATTTTCAAGTCTTGATTTGTAGACACCACATGAACGAGCCCTTTTTATAGGGTATGCTTTAATAGAACCCTTCTATTGGAAATCCAATACGAAACGATCCATTTTTTTTCAAGTCCTAAGTTGCAGGTGCCATATAGATGAGCCCTTTTAGTATGGTATGCCGTCTCTGGAGCCTTTCCGTTGGAAACCCCAATACGGAGCAGTCCGTTTTCAAAAGTCCTTCCTACAGGCGCAAAGTCCTTCCTACAGGCACAAAGTCCTTCTTACAGGCACTCTTTCGGCAAATCCCACATCGGGTGAACCATTTCCAAAGTACTTCCTAGAAGCACAAAGTCTTTCTTACAGGCATTTTCTTCGGTAAAACCCGGCATTGGGTAAATCGCTTAGTAGGATCCTTTAACTAGGAATTTTATCATGATACGAGCCACCATTCGGGTCACAATGCAGGCGAATCCTCTATATGATAGATCGCCACTAGAGTCCTTCCATCAAGAACTCTGTCATGGGTTAACCGACCATATGGGTTAAAGTTCATCCTCCCCAGGGCATCCTTAGAAGGAATCCCTGGAGTGCCTGTTCAAAGAGCATTCCTGCCAGGTGACTTGTCAACTCATGATTGACTTGCTCTCATGAGATGTTCATCAGTTCATGATCGACCTGCTCTCGTGCTCTTGATCTTTGTCAAATCACAATCGATATGCTCTTGTGATCTTAACCTATCTCTAGCGACTCATGGTGGCCTATGGTGGACCCAAGAGACAAAATGGTGCATCTTGAACCACAACTCAGGCACATTCTTTCAAATCATATCATGCGCTGTTTTGTACTTGTAAGAAGCTACAAGTAACAAACAAGCCACTCATTACCTTGAGATCCTCGCAACCACAAGAAACTTGGAAATCAAGGGAATCATCAGCATTATGAGGTATCTGGTGAAAACAAGTATTTCATATGCGATCCATGTGCAGGTTTCTCTAATTCATTTCTTTGGAACGGAGAAACCTTAACACATGTTATTTATAGTTTTTGCATATCATGCATCATTTCATCTGCATAGAAAATGGGATTAAAACCCCACCAAAAAATTCATTCATCATATGTATTGTCAAAATTTAGGTTCAATTTGGTCTTTGAGGGAAACTTCTGCGAGCCTCCACTCAAAGAGGGGCAGCTGTTGACACCTAAATTTCGATTTTTTATTTTTCATTCATATTACACAAAAATTGAGAATTAATCCTCATCAAAAAAATATTTCCTCTGCGTCGCATTTTTTATTTTTTTTTGTTTTTCTTTACATTGAATTTTGCATTGACGGTGAGGAGCTAAGCTTAAATTGACGAACGAACGAACCTACACGCACCTCCATAGTTGGTTCCCTGAGAAGCTAAATTTGCCACTAATCCACCTGTGAAAAGTCCTTGTCCGAGTACAATAGCACTACTATTGGAATGCCTTGTTTTGCCTCAACGTCAAGATCTCTTAGTCTTCCAACTAGTTTAAAGTTACAGCTGGAGGACCGATTTCTTCAACTGATCAAAATGAGTCGATATTGTTTGTACAGCCTGGGGATCTAAATGGATTCAAAAGGGAGCTTGTAAAGTTGCTAGAACTTTCGGACGATGTTTGCCTTTGACCCTTGTGCCTGTGGAGCACCAAATATTTTTTGGTAGGCCTCTGTATGTGTTTGAATATGATGTATTTAAGCTTGCGAACCTTTTCAAGAAGATGAATGATGCAATGGTTGTGGAGGGAAAAGGCCAAAAAAGTTTCTCTATCTCCGCAACTGGAAGGCAGGACATAATACACCTGCTTTAGAGAAAGATAAGACAAGGGAAACAACCACTTGCAGAAGATCCGAGGTTTCCAATTCTACATTCCATTTGACACAGTTGCAGTGGCACCGTAGTCAATCTGACGCTAATGTATTATGCCAAGAGGAGGCATGGTTCGACTCGGTGAGCATCTTGGAGTCTGACTCAGATGACGAATTCATCAGTGTGCATGGAGATGGACTTCCTCTGGTAGTCAACACGATGGGAATATTTCTGGCGGTCAAGCGCTTCAGTATGAAACTTCATCTGGCTTTACGGACAGTGGAAATACATATAAAGAATTTCATGGAAGTTATCTCAAAATAGATAGAGGTAAATCAGAAAGTTTTAACAGCCAAAGATGAGCACAAGGAATCTAATACGTTCACGTCTACACAAGGCTATGAGCTGGCTTGTGTTGGAAAGGCTGAGGAAAGTTACAGCAAGATCAGAAAAAAAAAATTGAAACAGCACATGGGAGTGGGGGCTGGTTCAGCGAAAAAGAAAAGACAAAGGTGGACGACAGCATCATCAAAAAGGGGGACTTTCGGAAAGAGTGGAGAATAGGTGCCCATGAGATAAAAAAAGAGAATGCGAAAGGAAAAGATGAGTGGAGGTTACTTGGTCAAAAGGTGGAGAGCAAATCTGCACTTTTCAAGGCATGTATTCTCACCAAGGAGTTGGAGAAATTTCAAGACTAGAAGTGGGACATCGTGAGAAAAGTTTGGGTGGAATTGCTGGTGTACGTAGTGATTCATTGCCAAACGTTCATGCATGCTCAGCAACTGAGGAAAGAGGAAGAACTCTCGGCAAGAAATTTTTTTGACTGACAGCTCCAAATAAAGGAGGGTATCCTCCAGCGGCGGCTTCTTCTTCTTCTTGAGAACCTTACATATGATAGATCGTCTCTCCTTTAGCGGCTTGGACAAGGAGAGTCTGGCTTTCTTCTTCTCCTGTGTTGTTTCGAAATTACAAGGAGATATCTTTTAGGAATAACCTGGCTTAGTTTTTCTTTTTGTTTTCTTTCTATCTGCGATCATCCTTCCTTTCTTCTTTTAGATGTGAAGCTACTGGCTCTGGGGTTTTGGCTGGTTAATTTTTTAGCTAGTTTTATTTGCTTGTCTTGGCAAAGAGAGGGGAGTTTTGTGAGTTTCAAGACCGTCTCACTCTATCGTTCGGCCAGGGAGGGAGAGGGGTCATCTGTGTGTATTATTGTTGACATCTGATTTTTAATCATATTTTCTCTTTAAAAAAATAAAAATTCATAAAAATTTATAAAATTAAAAAATCAACCTTAGGGACCTTGGCCAAGCTTAGGAACCAATTTTGACCAAAAAATGATTTTTCATATTTTCAGTATTTTTTCAGCATTTTATTTTAAAAAATTCATAAAAAAAATCAAGAAAAAATGAGAAAAATGGAAAACATTAACTTTGGAAGCCTTGGCCAATCCCAGGGAACCATTTTTAAACAAAAATAATTTTTTTATTTTTTTCATATTTTTTTAATATTTTTTGAAAAATACAAAAATATTTGATAATTCAGAAAAAAATAACATTTGAAACCACAAAAATAAATAAAAATATTCAATATTTTTCTTTTAGATTCCTTTTCATGTTGGCCATCGCAAATTTGAAAAATTCAATTAGGGGTCATGTATTTCTTCACGAGCATAATCTCGAATCGGGCCTAAAAAATTTAATTTGAGTCAATTTATTTTCATTCTTTACTTTTTGGAGTTGTGACATTATTTTCTAATAATCCCAATATTCTTCTTGGCCCAATTGTATCTATAATGACTCAATTTTGTAAAAGAGCCTTACTTGAATTTTGCATTTTTTTAGTGGCAAGAAATGAGCTTAAATTTGACAAGCGATTGAACTAGACATGAGTGAATTTCGACCAAGCATATGGGAAGTGTCTCGAAAATTGTGAGGATATTTGGACATAAAGAAATATTTCTCTAGGGACTAAATTGCGAATACTTAAAATGTCAGGGATTAGAATGTAAATACCTAACACTTGAGGATTATTTTGTAAATAACAAAAAGAAGAGTTAGTGGAGAAATTAGAATAGAGAAGGGAAGATGGAGAAGAGGAGATGGAGAAAATAAGATGGAAATAGAGAAGGAAAGATGGAGATAAAGAAGAGTAAGTGGAGAAATTAGAATGGGAGATGGAGGTAGAGAATGGAGGATAAAATATATAATGCGAGATAGATGAGTGGGCTATAAAAAGAGGATGAAGGGAGCTTGGAGATGAGGATTTTTTTTTAGAGAAAATTTTGGATGTTTGAAAGAGTTTTGAGAGATTGAAGAAAAATTAACAAGAAAAAAAATTTAAAAAAAAACAGAGAGAGAGAATTCTCTTCCAAAAGAGAATCTTAAAGATGAGGGAGTTTAAAACTAGGCGTTACCATCATCAATCCCTACTTGGTGGTGTAAAGATCTCTTGTACTCTACTTTCTGCAGTTTAATTTTTGCACAATCAAACCCCAGAATGGGTGGGCTGAGCCGCCTATCGGAGGTTCTTTATTTACTACTTTTCGTACTCTACTTTCTACAGTTTAATTCCTGCACTATCAAATCCTAGTTAGAGTAGTTAAGCCACCTACTGGAGGTTCTTTATTTACTGCTTTCTGTACTCTACTTTCAGTAGTTTAATTTCTGCACCATTGAATCCCAGAATCGGTAGGCCGAGCCACTTGCTGTAGGCTTTTTATTTACTGCTTTCTGTATTTTATTTTTTGCAGTTTAATTTCTGCACCATCAAACCCCATAATGAGTAGGTTAAGCCACATGCTGAATGTTCTTTATTTACTTCTTTCTATACTCTACTTTCAGCAGTTTAATTTCTGCACAATCGAATCTCAAAATTGGTAGGCTGAGCCACCTACTGGAGGTTCTTTATTTATTGCTTTCCGTACTCTACATTCTGCAATTTAATTTATGCACCATTAAATCCCAGATTTTTTAGGCCGAGCCACCTGCTGGAGGTTTTTTTTTATTTACTGCGCCCTGCACTCTACTTTCTGCAGTTTAATTTCTATATTATCAAACCCAGAATGAGTAGGTCGAGCTACCTGCTGGAGGTCGTAAAATTGCATAGAAGTCGTTAACTCACTCCCTCTTTCGACTTTAGGGAATTTTTAATGCTTATTTTCATAGAATGCTGTTTATATCGCGTCTTCTAATATTGCATTTATATTCAGAATATTTGCATCGTCAGTTTTATTTAATTCAAAAAATACCAAAAAATGTCATTCATGTGCATTTCATATAGTATAGCTTATGCATACTTTGCCATGCCGCATACGTATTCGTATTGTCATTTATTCATGCAGATTCATGCAAAAAAATATTTAGAAAAATCTCAAAAACTAGGAAACGAGCCATTTCGACTGGCCAATCCTATTTTTGATGATTTCCCTTCTTGATTTTTTTGAAATGATGATTTTGCCCCTTATAGGCGAATTGTCTTGAAAAATTCTAGAAAATTTAGGAATTCTCAAAAACTAGGAAACGGGCCATTTCGACTGCCAATCCTATTTTTGATGACTTCCCTTCCTGATCTTTTCAAAATGACGATTTTACCCCTCATAGGCAAATGTCATAAAAAATCTCAGGAAATTCAGTAAAAATTCCAAAAACTAGGAAACGGACCATTTCGACTGGCCAATCCTATTTTGATGATTTCCCTTCCTGATCTTTTCAAATGATGATTTTGCCCCATATAGGCAAATTATCTTGAAATATTCCAGAAAATTTAGAAAAATCCAAAAACTAGGAAAAGGGCCATTTTAACTGGCCAATCCTATTTTGATGATTTCAAATTTCTTGATCTCTTCAAAAAATAATGATTTTGCCCCTCACAAGCAAATTGTCTTGAAAATTTTCAGAAAATCTAGAAAAATCCTCAAAAACTAAGAAACGGGCCATTCTGACTAGCCAATCCAATTTTTGATGATTTATTCACATGTCATGTATGCATGATTCGCGTACACATGTTACATATGCATGTCTATGTATGCATGTCACGTTCGTGTGTCCTATGTACGTATGTTGCGTTCACACGTCCATGTACATACGTCACGTTCGCATATTATATTCGTATGTCTTCATATCTGCATGTCGTATTCGTACGTCTTCATGTTTGCATGTCATATTTATATATCCATGCTCGCATATTCATGATTGCATGTATCATTCACAGTGTCTATATTTGCATATTCATATTTTGCTTATCCATGTACCCATTACCATCCATGCATTATATCTAAAAAGTAAAAATATAAAAAAGGAACACCTCACTAGTGCCTTAGGAGTAAACCATGCTGAGTTGGCAAAATTAGGATATCCATGCAATTAAGGTACCGAAAGGGCATTAGTTTTAATTAACTGGTGTAACCAAGTCCTCGAACTCATAATCTCTGGTTCGTAGAAGTAATTTAGTTCTCCCGCAAATTACTTAGGTTTCTAATCGATCTACCAAACAATGATTAGTGGCGACTTTAAATTCTAAAATCATTTGAACAAAAATAAAAAGTGCGATTCGGTAGGACTTGGGAGGGTCCGTATTAGGTTAGTCAATCCAATCAACCTAATAATCCGCTCACCTGATCGAAATTTTTCGGTCGCGACAGCTTGACGACTCCACTAGGGACTGGAATTTTTGAATTTTCGAAAAGGACGGCACAAATTGGAGTACTTGAATTTTTTCAAAATTTTAAAAGCCTTAGTAGACTTAGGCCGATGAAAAATTTCATGGATATGTCGCTTTTGGCGATCTTGCTTGGAACTCATTCCTTAGGTATTAAATGGTTTTACATAATGGAAGTTATAAGGGGTGGAGTGTTTGACTAACCCTTTGTTTTGCAGGTTTGGTGTTGGAATTATTTGTTTAATTTTGCACAATTGTGAAGCGGTGTTTTGATAGAAATAGCTGTGCATGTACTGCATTTTTAGTAATCACGACACATTGCACGTACTAGCAGTCAAACCCCGACTGCAATCACCTTTAGGTTTACCGTAGATAGGGAAAGGGTGCGAAAGGATCTCGTGATTGATTACACTTGAAACTTTCGTATTCAATCCCGCTCATTATTCGGATTAGCATTTCTAAACCTCTCGGGCAGGTGCCCTTGAGGGGGAATCTGCTACATACGGATCGTGAGAGCCTTGATCATAGGTTCCATACTCTCCATTTTGATTTTTAGAGTATTATCCTCACTTATCTCATGTACATGTCTATGTGATCTACATGGTATTTTTTCAAGGTGAAGTAAGTTCTTTAACTCTATCTTGTATTTATTTTCGGTCTGTCCATACTAGGTGTTAGTCAAATTTTAAACTTAACATCATGGTCATTTTTTTCAAAAGAAAATAAAAAATCAAATTGGTTTCCCATTTCTAAAAGAAAATGAATGCGGAAAAATCCCTTCAGGGAATTTTATTGACCAATAAGGGATTTCGTCACGTTTTTCCTTAATACTTCAATTAATATAAGATTTTCTTGACAAATTTACTCCCAAAAATTCATGTGGTAAAAGAAGAAAATTCCTTCTAGAAATTTGCTAAATGTTAAAGGACTTTATCACAGTTCTCCTAAGTTATAAAATCTGTAAGAAAATCCTTTTTGAGAAATTTACCTATGTTCTCCTAAGAAAATTTTGCCCGATTTCTCCACAAAATGAAATTGGACTAATGTATGAGCCATAGACCAACTTCTATTGGATCACATACTAATTATTTCCTTTATTTTTGTAGGGAATACGAAAGGAAATTGCCGATCCCTTAACCCTGGGGGCAAACGAAGATATCAATCCTCCTGGAGACAGAATCGTGTCAATCAGTGAACTCGTATGGGCTATGTATTTTGATGAGGTGGTAAATTTATTCGGATCGGGCATAAGGGCATACTTGATGTACTGGGGGGGGTTCCCGGACTTTTTTGAGAAAAAGCATAGACTATGTAAACAGAACCCAAGAAGCAGGCCCAACCCTATAACACCCTCTTGGCTAAATTAGTCAAAACATTTAATGGAAGACCGGTGTTCTATTATTGAGCATGACACACATGTATTTTTGCCGACACTACAGGCAATTGACACAAACAAATGGATGTTGAAAGAGACAAAGCATGAATGAAGTGGGGCATGCAACAGGTGGCCTAGTTTATTTATTGACACACTATCGAGTGGTCATATCTGTAATGATTCACATGACTAGTCACGGGTCTCAATGTGGCTAGTGGGGGCCGCTATCGAATGCTTCTTTAGTGATTCATATCATCGTCTGCAGCGACTAGCAAGAGCATCAAGAAGAACATTAAGCCTCAACGTCTTCAGTACCTTAAGTTGTTCTATCGTGCTATGCGGGAAAAAGAATGGAAGATTAAAGCGTAAACATACGAAGCTTTTCTCTCATCCCATACATCAAATGCCTTACAACAAGTCACTGAGGAGAAAAGTAAAATCAAATTGAGCTCTAATAAGCATCATAAAAGAGCTCAATTGACTTTCCATGAAGTTAATGCTCTGCCTACATCGAGCGATCCGGATTCGAGATCCGCAAGCTTGGAGAACAGCGAGTACATTTCTCTTTTGCCTAACTGCATTAACCTCATGATATTCACAGTGAATTTCAGATTCTCGATCAAGTCTCTCTCGAAGCTATATCCGCCATCAGATCTTCGAGCCTCTCCTCCAACTACTCATATCTGAACTTCATCACAATATCACTAGGGTCATGCTCAAAGTAAGCCTGGTTCAAAGCTAGACGCTCTACCAAATTCTCCCTCTCGTGAATCAACAGCTAAGCCCGTTCATCAGTAGACTTGACGGCCTTCTTGTATTGGACAACCGTGTGTTCTACATACTCCAAGCATTCAGATCGATCTTGGTAGCGAGCTGTCACAATCCGAGTCAGGACTATTATTTCGTAGGTATTCCGGCAAGCCTCTAGAAAGTTGATGAACAGAGTTGGGAACTGCCTGTATTCCCTCTCCAAGTTGGTGCCTTCGATCGAAGAGGCATTTATCTCCCTGAACAGACCGAAGATTTCGGTTTCGACACTTGGATGATGGGCTATGTAAATATAGCCTTGGTCAAGAAGGTGATAAAATCTCTTCCATTTAAATATAACTTCAGCGGGGAAGATATGCGTAGGAAGATTGGCCATTATCATTAAAATGATAGAGAAGAGAATTAAGGCGCTGGGCGAATACAAAAGTATTAGAGGAGAGAATCAAAGCGGACGAACGGAATGCGAAGATGATAATCCGTGTCGAGTTAAATATTGTTTCACAGTGACAGCCTCTATTGGTCAGATTTTCCTATCTACTATTCCCTTTCAGTGTCACCTCTGTTGGCTCGAATCCCTGTCAGTCTGCAATCTTGAGCCAAACAAATCCAAGATCTTTGCAAAAAGAATTTGAGGTGATGCCACCGCTTTGAAAAAGAAGAAGAAAAAGACGACCTAAGTGGGAGACAAAGAAATTTTCAGTAGAGAAGAAGATAGAATTTGTCTTTATTCATAGAAAATGGGAGAACTCACCAGCAAATCAACGGTGGAGGTTAGCGGGAGAGATAATGACAAGGGGCCCATACCATGAAAAGATGAAAGAAGACGAGCTGAGCGAGAGATATGGTAAAAAAGGTTGAGAAAAACAGAACTCTCCAGAGAAGCGATGTAACTGCTGAATCCACGCCTAAATTTTAAAAGAGACATTCTCCTGGTAATCTTCATCCATGCTCATAAGAGAGTCTTAAAGCATACACGGTCGCCCAGAAAATTCAAGGAGAGTGAAAATACAAGGACGAGTTGCAAACCTTGAGGAACCAGTAATTACTCAAGGATGTCTCAACCCAACACATTCGAGAGTTATCGTCACTTGCTGAATATAGGAGACGAAGAGTTCGAGACCATGTTCGGAACCAAGACCGTGGAACCTGGCCCCTTCGCTAACGATATCCAAGATCTCAACAAAGATAAGGACAACAACAATAAGGGGCAAAGGAAGCGTTACTGTTGCCACACTAAGCATCAAATTCAAAGGCTTGAAGATTTCTTCATGAAGTGCCCTATGCCAGATAACAGTCAAAGAATGGAACTGAGCCAAGAGCTAGAGTTGAAACTTTCGCAAGTCAAGTTTTGATTTCAAAATAGGCGAACCCGAGTAAAGACTCGACATGAGCACTATAAAGTCGAGTTTCTAAGAACTGAAAATGAAAAAATTCGAGCAGAAAACAAGAGGTATAAGGAAGCTTTCGACACCACCACCTGCCCCAACTGTAGTAGCCTCCTCACCCTCGACGAAAGGCAGCATCTGAGGATTGAAAATGCCCGTTTGAGAGGTGAGTTAGATTAGTTCATAGTAGAATCAACTTCTATTGGAGGAATGTATGAGAAGATTGATCCTATGGAGTCAGTATTGATGTCTCCCAAGGAAGAAGGGATATATCACCACCAAGCAAGTAGCATTGACGAAGAGCTCGCCGTCATAATCAACCCGTTCGATGTTGATGAAGCACTAGGGCTATAATGTGCATACGGAGCATGTATTTCGAAGCCAATGACCATGGGTTCTTCAACATTACCAATGCATACCTAATTCACGCTAAAACTAGTTGATCACTAGGAGCTATAGAGGAAGCCAAACCAATCCTGAACGAGTGCATATGTTTTATTTCCTTGCGTAGGATTTTTTTCTGCTTTTATAGATGTCTGGAATAATGTAAAAGCGAGAAGTAGTAGTCTTCCTCCCTCCTCTTAAATGCTCATACCATTTGCTGAACCAAACTCGCTACGAATTAATCGCAAGTAAAAATCCACATAAACTCGAAGGGTAACTCTGTATCGTCTCAATTTACCCTCAATTAATCCAGTCCTAAATTGAATCCCTCCCATTCTTAGGAAGTTGTGAACTGTCCCGAGAACACAGTCATACCCGAATGCAAAGTCCTATTGTTGAACGAAACTGGGGGCAAATCAATTCGTGGACATTGCCATTGGATGGACGACTTCAAATAAGAAAAATGGGAATGAAAAGAGCCGAGCAATCTCAAGATGGGTAATTCTGTATTGTTCCAACTTACCCATAATTACCTCCAATTTTGAATTGATTTATTCCATTCTTAACAGGGATGGTGAATTGCTTTGAAAAGCACCGCAACGTGCAATTGCCCAGTACAATGCAACAAGACCGCATCATCTCGAGGATTAACACCTAAAGGAAAAACCCTATAAACACCTATGGTCTCGTCGGCCTAATGGCTTGAGGGATGACAGTGGTCCGAAGCGATCCGAGTTCGATCCCAATGTTGGGGAATGTTATAAATATTATGAATAAATAAAATAATTTTTTGCACATTTATTTTTTACAGAAAGAAACAAGAATACTTGACCGACGAGATCGAAGTCGATACTGTGTCACAACCTTGGCCCTAATGATAAACTGTCCAATGAAAATCGGGGGAAACTCAATCCGGCGAAGCTAGTAAAAGGCTCATACAAGGCATTCAAGATAAAGGATAAACTAATATCGTTTCCAGTTTATTCTTTCCAATATTGGCTAACACGTCTCATTCCTTTTGACAAGAAATGCTTACACTAACATTTAACACGTCGAAAGAGACAACCCCAATGGACAAAATTATGATCATCTGGTGAAATCCGTTCTGATGAAAATAGGGATAAAGTGATGGTAAACCTTGAATTGAAAAGGAGAGTATGTCTTCTTGAACTAATTTGGTTTCAAGAATACCCTTTCTATTTTCTTTCTTGCAAGGGGCATTCGACCGACGACTATGACGGTTGCCAACATTAAACAAGCCCAAATGCTTCAAATTTTTACTCAACTCCTTCACCCGTGCATCATTATGCAGGGGTACAGTCAGAGACAAACCACTCCTCGGCTTATGGAATAGACTCCCCAATTTGTTCAATCCACCCACATTTCAAGGGCAATTCAAATTCTTTCATTCTTGAGAATTTTCTTCCATACTTGCACATTTTGTAAACATGCATGGTGCTAAAAATTGCCACATCTGCATTGTGTTTACACATTCCATGATTTATGCATGACTATTCTGCATGTTTAATTTGTCAATTCTAACTTGGAGCATAAATTACATGATGCATCGAATGTGTAGAATGGGACATGACAGGATGATGAAAGGCAAGCCATCTCCGTACACATCCTACATTTTAATCCACAGTGAGAAGTGTGCTAGATAGATCCCGTATTCCCCAAGGTGATGGGTTTTCTCGCAAAAAGTACGATAATCGAAAGGAAGGATGTGATTATTTTCCTACCTTAAACACTACAGGTGACCATTGACAACCCATTTGAACGGCGGTTTCATTTCGTAACCCCTGTCAAGAACACCTCACATCGGGCCAAATGGAGGTAGTTCCAGCAGCAACGGTAGGTAATGGTTAGAAATTTTCCTGCTTGGACTAACATCAATTTTTTAGTGTTTCTTTGCTTTCAATCTCGTACGGTAATTCAAGTGCCTTAGGAAGAAGAAAAGCATTCGTTTCTCCATCCAATATACTTTTATCCTTTGCATCCCCCAATTGAGCCTGCATATTTATTTCTTAAAACCCCGTTGGTGATCATTACTCATTCTAAATAAAGATGGCGCCACCTCAAAGTTGAAAAACTCGGAAGAGGCAGGTCTACATGAAGATCCCGACTCAACTCTTCAAGTGTGCTAGGTCTTTAGTATGCATGTGTATATGGCACAATCTTTAGCAAAAAGGCAAAAAGCAGGACCAAAAAGAGCCAGTCCCGGGCATGGAAAAGCAAAACGTCAATTAAAAGCAAGGGCAATGCCCATTCCAATCAATGTTTATTGAACTTTACATGTACACTCACTGAAAACATTTTGTCTCCTTTTGTAAATCCCCAATGAGAATCTGGTTGCAGAAGAAAACTCTTCGAATGAGTCAGATTACAAAATATACTCAATTGAAATTTACACTGTTCGGGAGCGACGACGGTATCAGCAGAAGTTGACACCATTCTCATACAACAATGGTGTTCTTTGAAGACAGTTCTAGAAGATCAAGAATAGCGATAAAGCACCAAAGATCACTAACATCTCCTGCGCGGTTCACATCGTCCTCGAGCAGCGATATCAGCGGAAGTTCACACCTTCTCATACAATGATAGTGTTCTTCGAGAACTATTCTAGAGGGCCGAGACTGGTGATAAAGATGCAATGATCACCACGTCAAACCCACCTCACATGTTTTCTGGGCCAAAATAAGCCTTCTACTTCCTGGGTTCCCATCCTAACCTTACGTTACGACCCGTGAAAGTCTTTTCTGATTAAGGCGCTTGAGTTAACGTAAAGTTGAATGATTTTAAGCATCGCTTGAAAAGGTACGAGCAAGATTATTTCTCTCTCATTTTGCAAGGTTCTTGACTTGTAACCTAGAGCAAATGATGAAGACTTTTTTGTCAATGGCCTTGGCTCAAAAGAGTCCCATTTGGTAAGGCTATAACCCAGCCTACATTATGGTCCTAATCAAGACCTCCAGATCGGCTTGATCATACCAATTGCAAGATTACTCAGGCCTTTGTTGAATGCGATGATGGTGAAATTGAGTGATTTCTTTTCAATCATGCAATAAGGATAAACAGCCTTTTTCGAGAGTAAGAGAAAACCCTTTTGGATTGAAGTCCCCATACAATTACATTCGAGATGTTCATACTATGATAACCTCCGTGAATAGAATTGGTAATGCAAACTCGACAGAATAGTTATGCATGATCCACATTTTGATTAATTATATCATAAGTTATTAAAGATTGCTTCTAATCATTGCAAACTTAGCTGAATAGTTTTTCATGAACCGATGAACTCATTGATGAAAATGCTTGCACATGTTATCTCTGACACTACCTGACAGGTAACATGTTCCCGATGTTCGAGTTTACTTTCAAGGTCTCAAAATTCATTTGATGATTATTGAATGAACAAGCCTAGTTGTCAAGAAACCATCAGGTATTTCTTCCAAATCCTCAGGTAAGTATACTTCAATCTGAACCTTTCAGAGAATGAATTATTACGATTGTCGAAGTACTCATTCCATCGCGGCACATACAGCGACAGGAGAATATAATTAGGGTTTGAGTTTCTGCAAGGTCCTAGTCTCTCTAGATTTCAGATGGCACCCTTCATGGTAAGTTAAATTGGATTTGAGCTTCTGCAAGATTCCTGGTCTTCATTAGATACCAGAATGGCACCCTTCAAGGTAATAATTGGGTTTGAGCTTCTGCAGAATTTCTGGTCTCCCTAGATCCCAAAATGGTACCCTTCAAGGTAGGTTAAATTGGGTTTGAGCTTTTACGGGATTTCTCGTCTCCTCAGATCCCAGATTGGCACCCAAAATCATTTTTCAGTCAACACCTCTTCTGTCTATCCAAAAAAAGGTGACATTTAGGTATCATTGGTGACTTCTAATACAGATGATCCCATTCCCAAGTCCTGAATTACAGGCACCATATGAACGAGCCATTTTAGTATGGTATGCCGTCTCTGGAGCCCTTCCATGGAAACCCCACAAGACGAAAACAGTCCATTTTCAAGTCCTAAGTTGCAGACACCATATAGACGAGCCCTTTTAGTAGGATATGCTGTTTCTGGAGCCCTTTCATTGAAAACCCCAATACGGAACGGTCCGTTTTCAAAAGTCCTTACAGGCACAGTCCTTCTTACAGGCACTCCTTCGGAAAATCCCACATCGGGTGAACCATTCAAAAGCCCTTCTTACAAGCACAAAGTCCTTCCTAAAGCACTCCTTCGACAAATCCACATCGGGTTTGGGGGCAAAAAAAAAAAAAAAAAAACTCCCCATTTTGTCAAAAGTCCTTCTTAACAGCGCATAAAGTCTTCCTACATGCACTCTTCGACAAATCCCACATCGGTGAACTGTGTTCAAAAGTCCTTCTTATAGGCAAAAAGTCCTTTTACAGGCATTCTTTCGGTAGATCCCACATCGGGTGAACCGTTTTCAAAAGTCCTTTCTACAGGCACAAAGTCCTTCCTACAGGCACAAAGTCCTCCTTATAGGCCTTTTCTTCGTGTGAAACCTACATCGGAAACCACTAGTAGAATCCTTTATTCAGGAATCTGCCTGGGGTAACCTACATACGGACAAAAATCAGGCGAATCCTTTAAATAGGATATATCGCCCTAGAGTCCTTTCATTAGGAACTCTGCCTGGGTTAGCCTATCATACGGGTCAAAGCTAACCTCCCCGGAGATCACTTTTAGGATGAATCTTTG
>JAGVVM010005572.1:0-10414 GCA_019149425.1 Psidium friedrichsthalianum | reverse complement strand
AAATGATGAATAAAAGTATCGTTCCCACAAAGATTGTAGATAATCAACCAAATTACTTACTAAAGGTGAACAATTATCAAGCTTATCTAACTAATTAAAGATCAGTAAAGCAATAAAAGTTCTAAAGAAAACTAAATTAATCAAGGCAGACACCAAAATTGAAAATAGAAATTAAGAAACTAAACCTAGAAATTTCGAATATAAAGAAGCAGTGAACAAAGGGTTTTTAGCAAGAATGAAAAAAACGTTAGAGCATCTGATTTCACTTAACCAATCAAGATTAATTAACTAATTTCATCATGCAATCAAGTTGAATTCATAGTGTGATGGTAGAACTTCCTAATTTAAATCATTATCCTTGGTCTAGTATAGCAACCCTACTTGGATCTACCAACCCACACTTGGTCCATGTGAATTAAGTAAATACAAATGCATTAAGATCTATGAACATTCCCGGATTCAATAAACCACCCTCGATTTACCTACTACCGAAACCACGCAAACAACATAAGATATCTCTATCTATGTTAAATTCATGGCTATATATCATAAAGTACTCACATAGAATCTCCTTTCAATCTCAAACATGTATAAAAAATCATTCAAGTGGTGATCAAGCACTTAAAGTCATTAAGAACATGATATATGACTCAAACATATAAATTTCGAGAATTGCATGCATAATGAGTATGGAAAATTAACCAATCATAGTTAAACTACATCATAGCTCTAACAAGTAGTCTAGAACATAATGAAAATTAAACTGAAAATAATGACTAACCTAAACATGATGAAAACCTAAAACCAGTTTACCAAGACTAATCAAGGATTGACTTTGAATTCACCTTCTTCTTCCTCACTTGGCATACTACATTGAAAGGAAGAATAGCAAAACACTAAACATCTTACGGAAAAATAAGGCTTCTCTCTCTCTCTCTCTCTCTCTCTCTCTCTCTCTCTCTCTCATCACTTTTTTTTTCTGCTTCATATGGA
This sequence comes from Psidium friedrichsthalianum, assembly GCA_019149425.1. Taxonomy (NCBI): domain Eukaryota; kingdom Viridiplantae; phylum Streptophyta; class Magnoliopsida; order Myrtales; family Myrtaceae; genus Psidium; species Psidium friedrichsthalianum. The sequence goes on along the minus strand of JAGVVM010005572.1, from coordinate 9,421 downwards.
CCTCTTCTTGTTTTCGAAAAAAGAAATCTTAACCACACCAGAATAGGATTGCAATCAAAGATTCTTCCCAAAGATAGACTTCTCCCTACAATAAAACTCCTAATTCAGCTTGGATTTGGAATTTCTCCCCAAGATAAGCTTGATTCTCCTTGATTTCAAATTTGCATGGCCGAAGATCATATTACCTACAAAATCAATTAAAAATAAATCAAGTAGACATCAAATTAAATTAAAACTAAGCAAATGTTAAGTCTAAAATAGTAAATAAACTCTATATAAAATAGAGTTATCAAATAATCTTCAATCTACATCTTCCACAAACCAAAACCATTCCCATCAAAATTATCAATTTTCACTTTTCCTTCTTGTGTTACCATCGATTTGCTTCAACACCCTCAAGCCTGGCTCTAATACAAATTATTGCAAATAGAAGTGATCAAATAAAAAAATAAATGGAACATTATATTTACATGATTTGGTCGATTGGACCTACTCCATGGAGAGAGCAACACATGATTCACTATATATTAAGCGATACAACAGAAAGTAGGGGTGAGCAACATAAACTGATCGGACCGGACCAAACCAATGTGTTGAGTCCAGTTTTAGAGGTCATCGGTTTGGTCCTGGTGGTTCGGTTCCTAGTTCTAGGGGGAATTGGACTGATGGGTACCCACACGGACCAACAAATTTTTAATTTTTAAATGAAAAAATGAAATGAAAAACACATAGAAAGGATAATAGGGTGTGGAAACAACAAATGCATTTTTGGGATCAGCCAAGCTAAAGCACAAAATTTCTACAGCGGGAGTTGCACCAGCTGTTCGTACAATTCCTGATGGATCAAATGAGACACCTCGTTCTAGAACAAGTGACATAAGCCCGCCATTGCCTGCATTCTCCATAGAACAAAGAATTGCAAAAAAAAGAAAAAACTATTTTTTTTAACTTTTAAATAAAGTTCTTTACTTTTTATTTTCATTTTAGCAGCTTCATTGGATCACCCAAGAACCAGACCAGAGCAATGGTCCGAACCAATCCAATCCCCAGTTTCGAAAATTGAGAACTGGGACCCACCGGTCTGGTTTTTGGTTCTGGAGGGAATTGGACTATACTCACCCCTAATAGAAAGGACAACCACACTCGTATTACTTAAATAGTCTCAGTTTTTTTCTCATCAACCAACACAATGTTCGATCCTCACAATTCCTCACAAGTACAAGCTCCTCTTGGACACTCTTTACGAGGAAAACTCACTTATTATATAGAAGAGAATATGATCAGGAAATACTCTCGGTGTTTTCTCATCGTGAGCCGAGCACCCACCCCCCTCATTTTCATTCAATCCATCAATAGTGTGGTCTCTCTCACCTCTATATGTAGAAACACTCTCGGGTTGGCTCTCTCGAAGAGATCGAGGAATTCCCGGAGATCACGGCGACCGTCTGCTCTCTCTTCAAGCGTGGCAGAAATTTTCCAGAGGTCCCCGCTAGCATGACGGTGCAGTTATGCTGAATTTCTAACAGTTGCATGTTGACCACAGTTTTCAGTTTGTGAGGGCCCAAGAGGTGGGCAACTGGATTTGAGAGTTGTGGAAGGGAAGGTTTTGATGTTTTTTGCTAGTTTGATTCATTAAATTTGACTCATTAAATTTCCATCTTTAATTTATTTTGAATTGGCTATGCTATTTTCCATATATAAGGGAGGAAATTGCTAGCGGAGCTTATGTTGGATATAGTGAGGTTTAGATCTATAGGTATTATGTTGCATGACCATACACTATCATTAGACATGGGAATAAAATGAGCAAAAATTTTAAATATGTTGGATTTTTGGGACATTTATCCGTTGGGACTCCTATTTGGGGCCTAGCAAGGGCTTTGTTGAGGTGACCGTGCTCGCGGCGAGATGTGACGTCCTATTGTACGCTAAGCTAATATAGAGATAATAAGCTTTTCCTTTCTACTATTTATGGATAAGTTGCTGCTTATTTCGGGTTTAATAACTAAGGTGGAGGAAAACCGTTCGCCAACTTTAAGTTGGAGATTAGAAGCACAGGTTCACACGAATAGCCATAATGGATTCTTGCACTATACTTTGCAACGTGGCCATCCAAATGGACTGGTCCTTGCGCATACATACTTAATTTAGGATGTGGGAATTTCCAAAAAAAAGTCCTAAACCTATTGCAATTGTGCTAATTCAGTAATAAACTTTTTTTTTTTGCCAATTCAATCCTAAACCTTTTGGATCCATGTCAATTCAACCCATTCGGATAATTTTTTGACAGGAAATCACTGATGTGAATGCCGGTTGTCCTACGTGGAACGGCCGGGATTGACGTGGATAAATTTTAATAATATCATAGTAACATTTAAATTTTTTATAATTTTTCTTTTCTTTTCTTTACTTTTTCCCTTTTTTCTTGGACTTAGGGCCAGCTAGGGCGTTGCGGTTGTTGCTAGCTCTAGGAGAGGGCCGTGACGCCCTCATCAAATTGGGCCAGGCAAAGGCACCAGGCCAGTGAGTGGTTGCCCGAAAAAAAGAAAATAAATGAAAACTATAACAAATTTCAAAAATTTATTAAAATTTGTCACGATAGAGCCGGATGTGCCGCGTAAAACGGCTGGCATCCACATCAGCGATATTCAGCTAAAATTGGTTGGATGAATTGAATTGGCACAAATGCAAAAAGGTTGACGAGTGAATTGGCAAAAAAACAAATGTTAGGATTGAGTTGAAAAAAATTATAATAAATTTAAGATTTTTTTTTTTGATAATTTTGCCAATTTAAGGGTCATAAAAGAAAATCGTGCCCATGGATTAGAATTGCTTAGACTGGCCCTTCTTTATCCATGGACTCACATTAAATATCTCCGAGCAAGATGAGGACACTGATGAATCGATCTGAACAACAAGTGGTTCAAGGATACCGGCACTCAAATCGGCCATTTACCACAAGTTTGCTTGACATGTCGGTTTCTATGAAGACTTGGAAAAGTCAGCCGAGCATGCCATTCTTAATAGCAAAATGACTAGCCATCGGGTCTCATCGATCGGTGCTCGCTATACTGATTGAGAAAGGAAAAGACTTTGATCTCGCGATACATCGTCAACGAGAAATAAATTCTTGGCCCCATTTGCTGAAAAATTGAGGAAAGATCATCCAAAAAGCATAAACTTATTGCATTTTTGCCAATCCCATTCTAAGCATGTCAATTATTAAACCTTTTTATGTTTTTTGCCAAATTTTTTTTTCCATCCGGTCAATTTTGGATGGAAATCACTCACATGGATGCTGGCATGACCGATGCCGACATGGACAATCTTTAATAATATTTTGATACGTTTTCAAACTTTCAATCTATTGTCAATGAGAATTAAATCCTAGCCCCATTTGCTCATTCAGAAGGGAAAACATTTGATCTTGCAATACATTGTCAACGAGAAATAAATTCTTGGTCCAATTTGTTGAAAATGAGGAAAAATTATCCGAAAAGCTTAAACTTATTGCATTTTTGCCAATCCTATTCTAAGCATGCGAATTCTTAAACCTTTTTATGTTTTGTCAATTTTTTTTCCATCTGGTCAATTTGGATGGAAATCACTCACGTGGATGCTGGCATGACCGATGCCGACATGGACAATCTTTAATAATATTTTGATACTTTTTCAAACTTTTAATCTATTGTCAATGAGAAATAAATTCTAGCCCCATTTAGATTGAGAAGGGAAAGCATTTGATCTTGCAATACATCGTCAACGATAAATAAATTCTTGGTCTAATTTGTTGAAAATGAGGAAAAATTATCCAGAAAGCTTAAACTTATTGCATTTTTGTCAATCCTATTCTAAGCATGCAAATTCTTAAACCTTTTTATGTTTTGCCAATTTTTTTCCATCTGGTCAATTTTGGATGGAAATCACTCACGTGGATGCTGGCATGACTGATGCCGACACGGATAATCGTTAATAATATTTTGAAACATTTTCAAACTTTTAATCTATTGTCAATGAGAAATAAATTCTAGCCCCATTTGCTGATTGAGAAGGGAAAACATTTGATCTTGCAATAGATCGTCAACGAGAAATAAATTCTTGGTCCAATTTGTTGAAAACGAGGAAAAATTATCCAAAAAGCTTAAACTTATTGCATTTTTGTCAATCCTGTTCTAAGCATGCCAATTCTTAAACCTTTTTATGTTTTGCCAATTTTTTTTCCATCCGGTCAATTTTGGATGGAAATCACTCACGTGGATGCTAGCATGACCGATGCCGACATGGACAATCTTTAATAATATTTTGGTACTTTTTCAAACTTTTAATCGATTGTCAATGAGAAATAAATTCTAGCCCCATTTGCTAATTGAGAAGGGAAAACATTTGATCTTGCAATACATCGTCAATGAGAAATAAATTCTTTGCCCCATTTGCTGAAAAATTGAGGAAAGATCATCCAAAAGCTTAAACTTATTGCGTTTTTGTCAATCCTGTTCTAAGCATGCCAATTCTTAAACCTTTTTATGTTTTACCAATTTTTTTTCCATCTAGTCAATTTTGGATGGAAATCACTCACGTGGATGCTGGCATGACAGATGCCGACATGGAAAATCTTTAATAATATTTTGATACTTTTTCAAACTTTTAATCTATTGTCAATGAGAAATAAATTCTAGCCCCATTTGCTCATTCAGAAGGGAAAACATTGATCTTGCAATACATCGTCAACGAGAAATAAATTCTTGGTCCAATTTGTTGAAAATGAGGAAAAATTATCCAAAAAGCTTAAACTTATTGCATTTTCACCAATCCTATTCTAAGCATGCCAATTCTTAAACCTTTTTATGTTTTGCCAATTTTTTTTCCATCTGGTCAATTTTGGATGGAAAGCACTCATGTGGATGCTAGCAGGCATAACCGATGCCGACATGGACAATCTTTAATTTTATTTTGATACTTTTTCAAACTTTTAATCTATTGTCAATGAGAAATAAATTCTAGCCCCATTTGCTGATTGAGAAGGGAAAACATTTGATCTTGCAATATATCGTCAACGAGAAATAAATTCTTGGTCCAATTTGTTGAAAATGAGGAAAAATTATCCAAAAAGCTTAAACTTATTGCATTTTTATCAATCCTGTTCTAAGGCATGCCAATTCTTAAACCTTTTTACATTTTGCCAATTTTTTCCATTCGGTCAATTTTGGATGGAAATCACTCACGTGGATGTTGGCATGACCGATGCGGACATGGACAATCTTTAATAATATTTTGATACTTTTTCAAACTTTTAATCTATTGTCAATGAGAAATAAATTCTAGCCCCATTTGCTAATTGAGAAGGGAAAACATTTGATCTTGCAATACATCGTCAATGAGAAATAAATTCTTGGTCCAATTTGTTGAAAATGAGGAAAAATTATCCAAAAAGCTTAAACTTATTGCGTTTTTGTCAATCGTGTTCTAAGCATGCCAATTCTTAACCTTTTTATGTTTTGCCAATTTTTTCCATCCGGTCAATTTTGGATGGAAATCACTCACGTGGATGCTGGCATGACTGATGCCGACATGGAAAATCTTCAATAATATTTTGATACTTTTTCAAACTTTTAATCTATTGTAATGAGAAATAAATTCTAGCCCCATTTGCTGATTGAGAAGGGAAAACATTTGATCTTGCAATATATCGTCAACGAGAAATAAATTCTTGGTCCAATTTGTTGAAAATGAGGAAAAATTATCCGAAAAGCTTAAACTTATTGCATTTTTGTCAATCCTATTCTAAGCATGCCAATTCTTAAATCTTTTTATGTTTTGCCAATTTTTTTTCCATCTGGTCAATTTTGGATGGAAATCACTCACGTGGATGCTGGCATAACCGATGTCGACATGGACAATCTTTAATAATATTTTGGTACTTTTTCAAACTTTTAATCTATTGTCAATGAGAAATAAATTCTAGCCCCATTTGCTGATTGAGAAGGTAAAACATTGATCTTGCAATATATCGTCAACGAGAAATAAATTCTTGGTCCAATTTGTTGAAAACGAGGAAAAATTATCCAAAAAGCTTAAACTTATTGCATTTTTGTCAATCCTGTTCTAAGCATGCCAATTATTAAACCTTTTTATATTTTGTCAATTTTTTCCATCCGGTCAATTTTGGATGGAAATCACTCATGTGGATGCTGGCATGACCGATGCCGACATGGACAATCTTTAATAATATTTTGATACTTTTTCAAACTTTTAATCTATTGTCAATGAGAAATAAATTCTAGCCCCATTTGCTGATTGAGAAGGAAAACATTTGATCTTGCAATATATCGTCAACGAGAAATAAATTCTTGGTCCAATTTGTTGAAAACGAGGAAAAATTATCCAAAAAGCTTAAACTTATTGCATTTTTGTCAATCCTGTTCTAAGCATGCCAATTATTAAACCCTTTTTATATTTTGTCAATTTTTTCCATCCGGTCAATTTTGGATGGAAATCACTCATGTGGATGCTGGCATGACCGATGCCGACATGGACAATCTTTAATAATATTTTGATACTTTTTCAAACTTTTAATCTATTGTCAATGAGAAATAAATTCTAGCCCCATTTGCTAATTGAGAAGGGAAAACATTTGATCTTGCAATACATCGTCAATGAGAAATAAATTCTTGGTCCAATTTGTTGAAAATGAGGAAAAATTATCCACAAAAAGCTTAAGCTTATTGCATTTTTGTCAATCGCTTTCTAAGCATGCCAATCTTAAACCTTTTTATGTTTTGACAATTTTTTCCATTCGTCAATTTTGGACGAAAATTACTCACGTGGATGCTGGCATTACGATGCCGACATGGACAATCTTTAATAATATTTTGATACTTTTTCAAACTTTTAATCTATTGTCAATGAGAAATAAATTCTAGCCCCATTTGCTGATTGAGAAGCGAAAAGATTTGATCTTGCAATATATCGTCAATGAGAAATAAATTCTTGGTCCAATTTGTTGAAAATGAGAAAAAATTATCCAAAAAGGTCTAAACTTATTATACTTTTTCTAATTAATATTAAACATTTTAACTTTATCAATTGAGTTCTAAACTTTTTCCCGTTTTGTCAATTGAGTTCTTTTCTTTACTTTTTCCTTTTTTTCTTGGACTTAGGGCCGACTAGGACATCGCGGCTCTTGCTAGCTTTGGATGAGGGATGTGATGCCCTTATCAAATCTAGCCAGGCGAATGCATCGAGCCTGGTGAGTGGTCGCTGGAAAGAGAGAGAGAAAAAAAGAAAACAAGAAAACATTATAACAAATTTAAAAATTTATTAAAATTTGTCAACAATAGTAATGGCCGTGCCACGTAGGATGTCTGACATCCACATTAGTGATATTTGGTTAAAATTGATCAGATGGATTGAATTGACGCAAATACAGAAAGGTTGATGAGTAATTGGCAAAAAAAAAAGGTTATGATTGAATTGACACAATTATAATAATTTTAGGACTTTTTCGGAACTTGGAAAATCAATTGAGCATGCCATTCTTAATAGCAAACTGACTTGCCATCGGGTTTCATCATTCAGTATATCCCCCACGATGCTCGCCATACTGGTTGAGAAAGGAAAAGATTTTGATCTTGCAATAAATCTTCAACGAGAAATAAATTCTTGGCCCATTTGCTCAAAAAATGAGGAAATTTATCCAAAAAAAATTAATCTTATTGCATTTTTTCCAATCTTGTTCTAAACATGGCAATTCCTACATCTTTTTATGTTTGCCAATTGTGTCCATCCAGTCAATTTTGGAAGGAAATCACTCACATGATGTTGGTATGACTGACGCCGACATGGACAATCTTTAATAATATTTTGATACTTTTTCAAACTTTAATCTATTGTCAATGAGAAATAAATTCGAGGCCCATTTGCTGATTGAGAAAGGAAAACATTTGATCTTGCAATGTATCGTCAACGAGAAATAAATCCTCAGTCCAATTTGTTGAAAATGAGAAAAAATTATTCAAAAAGGTCTAAATTTATTACACTTTTGCCAATTCAATATTAAACCTTTTAACTTTATCAATTGGGTTCTAAACTTTTTCATGATTTCATCAATTGAGTTCTTTTCTTTACTTTTTCCTTCTTTTTCTTGGACTTAGGGCTAGCTAGGGCATCATGGCCCTTGTTAGCCCTGGACGAGGGTCGTGACACCCTTGTCAAATCTGGCCAGACGAAGGTGCCGACAGCACTGGCCAAAAGAAAAAAAGAAAAATTATAACAAATTTTCAAAAATTTATTAAAATTTGTCCACAACAGCACTGGCCATGTCACGTAAGATAGTCGGCATCCACATCAGCGATATCCGGCCAAAATTGATTGGATGGACTGGCACAAATGCAAAAGGTTAATGGTGAATTGGCAAGAAAAGATTATAATTGAATTAACACAATCATAATACATTTAAGACTTTTTCGGCACTCAAATCGACCATTTCCCACAAATTTACTTGACAGGTTGATTTCTATGAAGATTTGGAAAAGTAAGTCGAGCATGACAATCTTAAAAGCAAAATGACTAGCCATCGGATCTCATCATCCGGTATATCGCCTACGGTGCACGCCATACTAATTGAGAAATGAAAAGATTTTGATCTTGCAATACATCGTCAACAAAAAATAAATTCTGCCCATTTGCTGAAAAATTCAGGAAAAATTATCCAAAGATGCCTAAACCTATTGCATTTTGTCAATTCTATACTAAACATTTTAATTTTGCTAATTCCTAGATCTTTTTATGTTTTGCCAATTATGTCCATTTGATCAACTTTGGATGGAACTTAGTCACGTGGATGCCAGCATGGACAACCTTTAATAATATTTTGATACTTTTTCAAAACTTTTAACTATTATCAATGAGAAATAAATTTCTAGGCCCCATTTGCTGATTGAAAAGGAAAAGATTTGATCTTGCAATGTATTGTCAACGAGAAATAAATTCTTGGCCCAATTTGCTGCTGAAAATGACGAAAAGTTGTCCAAAAAGGTTTAAACCTTTGCACTTTTACCAATTTAGTATTAAACCTTTTAACTTGATCAATTGATTTCTAAAATTTTTCACGTTTTGTCAATTGAGTCAATCTGGCTAATTTTGGCTAGAAATCACCAATGTGGACGTTGACACGGCCGATGTCGATGTAGAAAATCTTTAATAATGTTTTGATATTTTTTCTAAATTTTAATTTATTTAATTTATTTCTTATTTTGAAAAATATGGAAGTTAAATTAGGTTTTTTTTTTATCATAAAACTAAAATTCTGTTAAAAATAAGAAAGCTAAGAAGTAAAAAAAAAAATGCTAGGCCCCATTTGTTGATTGAGGAAGGAAATTTTTGATCTTGTAATATATCATCAACGAGAAATAATTCTAGCCCC